>BDRX01000031.1:5088-170017 GCA_003203535.1 Raphidocelis subcapitata
CCACCCCCCGCAGGTCCGTGACTGCGACTTTTCCAACCAGGACCTCAGCGGCAAGGTTTTCAGCGGGGTGCTGATGCGGGGAGCCAACCTCACAAACGTCAAGGTGGCCTGCTGTCTGACTGGGGGGAAGCGCTGTGCGTTACAAGTTCGCCCTGCGCCAACCCCGAGAGCGTGCGCTGTTGCAGCCCCCGCAGCTTGCCCCCGCTGCCCGCCCTTCCCCCCTCCCCCCCGCCCCATGCATCGCCCCCCACCAAACCGACCCAGGTTGTCGGCAGCCAGTTTGCCCGCGCCGACGCGCAGGTGCATACGGCTCGCGGGCAGCGCCACTATTGCGGCCGCCGCGCATGAAGCGGCGAGCATCAAACCTGCGCGACGCGCGCAGACGCAGCACCGCCGTGCTCTGCCCTCCCCGCCACCCCCCCAACTCCTGCACCCACCCCCAACCCCGCCAGGACGCCACCCTGGACGGGCTGGACGCCACCGACGCCAACTGCTACGCCACCGCCTTTGACGGCGCCACCCTGCGGGGGGCGCAGTTTGAGAACGCAATCCTGACCTCCGCCTCGTTTGGCAAGTCTGCCATCACGGGGAAGGTGCGGCTGGGGAGGCGGGGGGGGGCTTTGAAACGGGATGATCACTCGCCACACGTGGTTGGCACTGCCCCAGGAAATACGGTACAGGGCCCTGCCTGCCCTGGGCAAACGCCCCCCTGTGCCCCCTCCACACACCCTCCTGCCGGCGCAGTGGGCCGACCTGGCCGGCGCCCACTTTGAGGGCGCGCTGGTGTCCAGCTCCGACGTGGCCCGCATCTGCGAAAACCCCGTGAGTGCGCCGCCGCAGGGGGCTTTGCATGTGTGCGCCGTCCAGCCTGCACTGGAAGAGGGACGGGCAAGAGGTGGCGTGCTTGTGCACACGCATCATGCTTCCCAGCTGCCTTACGATATCCTAACATTTACCCCCCACCACCACCACCGCCAGACCCTCGACATTGAGACGCGGCAGTACGAGGCGCGGGGGTGGTGACCGGCACGGAGGGGTTTGCTGCATTGAGGCCCTGACGGGCGCGCCTTATTTGCCTTTGCTGCCGCACGCTACCTACAGGCTGAGTAGGCCGCGATGCTTATTCTGACTGACAAACACGACACGCTGCCCTCCCCAACTCCCAACAACAGCTGGGCTGCCGCGCCACGAAATGAGGACATGCACTGCTCAACCCAGCGCGTGCACCCTGCGCTGGCATCACCCTGTAACGCTTGCATTACCGACAGCGGCCACGGCTCTCGCACCGAGCGGGCAGGGGGGTGAAAGGGCACACACAGACACGGGGGCAGTTCCAAAAACGTGGGGGGCGGCCGGAGCGGCCGCGGCGGGAGTCCAGGGACCCAGGGGTTGGAGTTTGGTGGCTCGGGGGGGGGGGGGCTGGGCGCTGAGAGTGCGGCACAGAGAGGAACATACACACGGGCCATCCACAGAGCTGCTAGGGGGGGCACACGGGTGAGATTGGCACACCGGGGTTGAGCACGCCGTGATCAGGCCAGGCTGCAGGGGTCAGTGGGGGAGGGAAGCGCATTGGGGCATGGCCCGCGGTGGTGGTGCTCTCTAACAAGTCCGGGGTGCCCCCACCTGCCGCCTGGCTGCAGCCGGCAGGCAGGGCACAGAGATGGTTTGCCGGGCCGCGAGGTCCAGGGTTTGTGCTCCGCTCTCACTGCCACAGCACGTGCTTCTGCTGCTTCTGCTGCTTCTGTTGCTGCTGCTGCTGCTGCTCCTGCTGCTGCTCCTGCTGCTGCTCCTGCTGCTGCTGCGGGTGCTGCTGCTGCTGCTGCGGGTGCGCGTGGCCGTCTGCTTTGAGTATGGCCATAAGGGGCGCCAGCCGCTTGTGGACGTAAGCCGGGAACGCCGCCACCTCCTCGCGGCACACCCAGGTGACGTGCTGCAGCCAGCTGCTGGTCTCCGCCGGCAGCGTGGGGCGCGGCCCCTCTGAGATGGTCTTGATGTCGTCAAAGCGCGCCTCCACCAGGCGGCGGATGGGCTTGGTGTCGCCCTGCAGCATGTTCAGGGATTGCTGGGGGGGAGAGGAGGGGGAGGGGGGAAAGGGGGGAGAGCACAGTCAGTTGGGGTGGTTTCTGGGTGCCTCCGCAGCAGCAAGGCGCAGCGCTGCACAGAACGTGCTCCGACCCAACCCGCGGCTGTGGGCGCGCTCTGCGCTCACGTAGAGGAGTGCGATTTGGTGTGCCGTGTACTTGTGGTGCTGTGGCACGACGGCGTCGTTGTACAGCTGCGTGCTCATCATCACAACCTGCCGGTAGAGGGGGAGGACATGGCACCAGGCGCGTCAGCAGTGGCTTTGCAAGCTCCTGCTGCCCAACAGACCTAGCTCCTGTTGCTGCAGCGGCTCAGTGCCCCCATCCCTCACCTGCCCCACCCTCCCACCTCTCCATCAACCAAACGCCAGCCCTAACCCCCCCCACCTGGTTGAGGAGGGAGATGTAGTTGAGGTAGGCAGCGCCCGCCTGCTGCACGCCCGGGCCCCACTGGTGGCCGACCATCAGCGCCGCCAGGTAGGGGAAAAAGTCAAACACGCCCAGCGCGGCCAGCGTGTCGGCGGGCTTCTGCTGCGGCGCCAGGGTGCGGCAGAGCTGCTCCAGCCGCGCCAGCCGCTGCTGCTGCGTGAACGCCGCGCCCTTGACCTGCGGATAGCGCGCATGCCGTGGCATGGCAGGTTGAGGCGCTCGCTGGCTGCATTCCCTGGGGGTGATGAGGGGGGCTGCAGGCAAGCAAACAACGCCGCGCATGCACGCATGCAAGCCGGGTTGGATGTTTTCTGTGCCCACCTTCTCCGTGCGCTCCGCCGCAGCGTCCAGACCCGCCGCCAGGCACACCAGCTCCCGGACGTCGACGCGCTGCGTCAGCGGCTCGTCCAGGCATGTGCAAACTGCGGAGGAGCGCCAGGCGGGGGGGCGTGGCCGGAGGCGGTGAATCCTGACGCCCAGCGCATGCCGACATCCGCAGGGCGCGGGTTGGTGGAGGGCGCAGCCCGCGGCCGGAGGGCGCAGCCCGCAGCCCGCGGCCGTGCAAATATGCAGTGGCCGGCGCGCAGCGTGCGGCGCCCGCCGCGCGCAGCAGCGGGCGTCCTGCCGCTCTCCCAATCGCCCCTACCAGGCCCATAACTTTGCCACAACCCTTCTGAATCCAATCACCGGCACGAGCGGCCTCCGCTGACGCGTCGGCCGCGCGAGCGAGGTCAACGGCGGCGCAGATGGGCCCCAGAGCACCGAATCAGCCTCTCACCTCGCATCCATCCGACCTCGAAGGCCGGCTGGACCACGCAGAGCGCGTCCGCGCTGGCTAGGGCGCACGGCATGGCGTCCTGCGGCGGGGCCCAGCTGCTTTGGCCTGCTGCCCAGCGTCCAGGCTCGATCGTTCACGACGGACTGCCCTACGAAGCCTAAAAGAGTTATGTGCAACCTTTTACGCCTCTTCACGTGGAGAAAGAGGCGCCTCCTGCGCGCGGCTGTTTTGTAGCGCGGGCGGTGCGTCTACCGCCGGGCGCGGGTGGTCTGCGCGGGACCCGTGGGCCGGAAATGTGGCAACAGATGCGCTTCAAGAACCGATCGCGCTCGGCGGTATGGGCGGGGAGCGGCGGGGCGCGCCCACGCGCGGGGTGAGCGGGTGTGTGCACTGCGCGTGCAGGATGCAGGACGCCCGCCGCTGCGACTAGGCTGGCGCTGGGCTGCGGCTGGCGTTTCCAGGGTCACACGTTACCGTTTCCAGGCCCACGACGCTAGCGCAGGTCGGCGCCGCTGCTCGCGCCCGCGCCAAGAGCGGCGAGCATCGCGTCCGTGTTGAGGATGCCGCTGCCCCCGAGGAGGACGCGCATGGGCGCGGGCGGCGCCCCGAGCCCCCCCGCCTGACCGGCTCCGCCGCCTCCCCCTCCGCCGCTGCTGCCCTGCTTCGCGTTCCACTCTGCCACCGCCTTGGCCTCTTCGTACGTGGAGCCCCCCGCGATGAAGACGATGGCCTCGCTGGGCGGGCGCGCCTTGAACGCCGCCGCCCAGGCCATCTGCTCGTCCTGCGGAAACGCCCGGGCGCGCCCCTGGGTTTAGCGCCTGCGCTGCCATGCGCACGCGGGCCCCACGTGCGCATGCGCGCGCTCCGCAGTTCGCATGCAGAGCGGGGCGGGTGGGAGCTGGGCGGTGGGAACCCCCCGCGCCTGCGCCCGCGCGCGCACCGTGGTCCCCATGTAGGGGTAGGGCTGCGTGCCGAGGCTGCCGTCGCGCAGCGCGCCCAGCGTCTCCGCCAGCAGCGGGCTGTGCTGCGTGTACACGTTGTCCACGCCCTGCAGGCCCTTGACCAGGTTGCGCGCCTTCAGCAGGATGTTGCCGCCGCTGTAGAGATCGCCGGCGCGTCTGCGAGGCGGGGAGCGCAATCGGCCAGTTTTGGTGGCTGGATGCATGGCGCACTTCCAGCGCCCGTCGCCCCAGTTTCGCAATTCGGAATCTAGCACAGCTCAGAGCAGAGACCAACAGCGCTCAGAGGCGGCCCACGCACTTTTCAGCGCCGGCGTATCGCAGGATGCCCTCTGCCGCTGCCATGAGCCCGGGGTTGCGCTGCCGCAGCCCGCAGCCCTCCAGCATGTCCAGCAGGCTGCGCACCCTGCGGCCAGAGGCGCGGGTGCGGTATGGCGCGGTTTAATAATGCGGCTGGCAGGCCCACAGGCTGTGCATGGCGCTGCCAGGCACCGCCTGCAACACGCACACCGTGCAGCTGCGCAATGCCCCCTGCGCGCGCCGCACCTCTGCGCCTCTGCCTCAAACCGCAGCGCGTACAGCATGACCAGCCGGGCGGCGTCCTTGTCGGCCAGCGGCCGCGTACCCTGCTGCGGGGGGCATCGCGAGCCGGAGTGTGTCAGCACCGGCAGCAGGCGCGGCCCGTGAGGGATCAGATGGGGCAGTGCCATCTGGGCAGAGGGTGAACAGGCAATCTACGGTGTGCCAGAATGCACTCAAATGCACCCGCCGCGCCTACAGACCTGGGCGCGCAGCAGGTCTGCCAGCGTGTCGTAAGACGATGCCGCGCTGAGGGTGGCCGCTGGGTTGGCCAGGTCCTGCTCAATCTGCGTTCGGCGGTGGTGGGGTGGGAGGTCGGCGGACGCGTGCCAGGGGCACCCAACCACAATCAACATGTACACAAAGCCATGCTAACTGCACTGTGCTCGGCCGCACAGCCTGCAATTCACAACGACCACGTGCATGCAAGGCCAGCCGCAAGCAGCCCGGCCCCGGACCGCACCGACGACACGTCCATCAGCCGCCGCGCCAGCACGCGCTCGCTGAGCGCGCTCATCACGTTGACGTGCTTCGTCACCACCCCCTGCGCGCGGCTGAAGTCGCTGTGCTCCATGACAAAGCGCCGCATGTCCTCCAGGGAGGTGACCTGTTTGAGGTTGAATGGGTTTGGGTTTTAGGGGTTTGAGGGTGCGCCTGGCTGAATCGGGTTGCCTCACCATCGGCAGCAACCAACAACGCCTTGCAGCAGACCCCAAACTAGCGCAGCCGTGGCAGTTTTTGTCAGCGCACTGGTGCACCACAGCCCTATCCCGCCCCGCACCACAACACCGGCCACCTGCCCACCCACCTGCCGGTGCTGCGCGCTGGTCGCGCTGAACTTCTCCACCGCCTCCTTCACCGCCAGCCCCACCTCGCCGTAGTTGCTGTAGCGGTGGCGCGCGAAGAACTCGTCGCTGGCGGCCTCAAGCACCACCTCCCTGATGGGTTGGAGTTTGTGGGGCGTTGTTGGGGAGCTGGTGGCCAACCAGGAAGGAAGCAGCCGGGGCAGGGCACTGCAAGCGTGCCGCCGTACCATCGGCTCCAAGGAGCAAGCTGCACGCGTGCATGCGCAGCCCTGAGGGGGCCAGCCCCCGCTCTCACCCACCTGTACTCCTCGGGCACCTTTGCGGTGTCCAGCAGCACGGTGCCGTCGCGGATGCCGAGCAGCTCATGGATCATGGCCTGGGGGTAGGGGGGCCGCGTGCAAGGGACGGCGGGGGGGTTGATGCTGAGAGGCAGCCGCAAACAGCTTCAGAGGGCGGAGGCTAAGGGTGGAGGAGGGTGGGGTGAAGCAGCGCAGCTGAACGCATGCCCCGGCCCACCTGGTAGGTCCACTGCGTGAGGAGCGGCGTGATGGGGTCGTCGCGGCGGTCCAGCAGCAGCACCACGGGGCTGGTGCGGTGGCTGCCAAAGTCAAACACGCCGACCTGCGGTGTGGAACGGCAGGGTGGATGGGTCCAGCTGGCCTCAAATGCGACGTACAGGGAATCCAGGATCAGGCTGAAACCCCCCGCAACAAAAGTACAGGGCCCGAGGCGCCGCCCGCCCAGAAATGCGCCTAGAACCACGCTTCGCCGCCCCACCTGCTGCTTGTAGGTTAGGCTGTAAAGGCTCTCCGCCAGCCGCCGCGCCGACTCGCTGTTCTGCTGGTAGCGGATGACCGGCCGCCGCCGCAGCGCCAGGAACAGGCCCGACAGGCCCTGCACCAGGCGATCGATCACCTCATACCTGGGGGGGGTGCGCGTTCAAACTGTGAACAAGGAGCTCGCATGCCCGGCTGGTCAGCTTTTAAAGCCTGCTCAAGTGCGGCTGCCAGTGATGGCCATGCAGCCAACACAGGCCGCATGCCTGGACCCTGAGGCAGGTGCAGACACCCCGCCCCGCGCACTCTGTCGCGGTGCCGGTGGTGGCGATGGCGCGGGGGTTGATGAGCAGCTCCGCGCCCGCCACGGGCACCACAAAGTGGTGGGTGTCCAGCGCCATAAAGTCGGCGTAATACTCCTGGGCAAGGGGGAGGGGAGATAAAAAAGACGTGCTCAACGGCATAGCGCAGCTTCATGAATTGGTTGGGACACATGTGCGCTTGGACTATCAGCAGCCTGCAGCACTACGCACAGAAACAAGCGGCGTGCGCAACAGCACCGATCCGCACCTGCACGCCCTGCACCAGCTCCTTTGCCGCATCCGCCTCTGCCATGTCCTGCAGGTACATCTGAGGCACCAGATGGGTGAAGACTGCGCAGAGGGGGGTAGCCAGGTGGGCTCGGTCAGGGGCGAAAGACCAGCCGCTGCAAACGCCATGCAGCTGCGCATGCCAGCTGCATGCCGCGCTGAAATGCACGCGCGACAGCACCAGCGCGCAGGCACAGCCCCCGCATGCGCTCACATAGGTGGTAGGACTGGAAGCGCGGCTGCCGCAGCTCCCGCTTCAGCAGCGTCACGTTTTCGCGCGTCGGCCGCACCAGGACCACCCCCTGCAAGCGGGCGCAGGCGGGTCGCGCCGGTGAGCTGGAGCTGCAGGGGCTCTGCACAGCCGTGCGCTCAGCGCTGCGGATTGCCCCCCCGCGACTCGCCAGCCGCAATCATGTGACGCACATGCGCGCGCAAGCGAGCCCTCGCGGGCGCACACCTTGAGCTCCACGTGCTCGCGCGCCGCTGCTGCATCGCCGGGCGCGGCGCCGCCGTCGAGCCGCTCGATGTGCACCACGCCGTGGTCCGCGAGCTCGCTGCGCCCGAAAAGCGTGCTGACTATCCGCATGGTCTCCCGATCGAGCAGCAGCGCTTTATAGCCCGCCTGCTCGTCCACAGCGGCCGCGATGTAGGCGCGGACGATCTTGACGACGTCCATAGAGGCGAGAGCCGCCGACCGCTCCTTCTCCATGGCGTTCCCTCCGCGTACAGGGGCCGCCATGCTCTCGGGACCGCGGCAGCGGCCCCCCCGAGGGCAGGCCTCGCCCGCGAGCTAGCGCAGCGCGTCCGCAAGGCCCCCCAGCTGACGACAACGGAGTGAATTCGGGAAATCGATCACCGCCGGGACTGGACTGGCGCGATCGGCGCGGCCGGCAAGACCACACGGCGCGCCAAGCCGGCGTGCAGCTGCTGCTGTCCGCGCGCGCTCCAAAAGACGCGCCCCGCTCCGCCAAGCCCCCACGGCGGTGCCAGTCCTCGCAAGGGAGCGCCTTTTCGGCTTCATGCCAGCGGCTTTGTCAGCCCGCGCGCCCTGCATGGGCTAGCCACGGCCGATACGCGAGGCGTGTGAACCCAACCCGCTGCACAGTCCGGGCGCGTGGTGTGCAGCCCTTTTCGCGGTCCGCCCGCATTTCCCGCTCCCCTTGCTCCGTACGAAGCAATTCGGTCTGCGATTCGAGTCGATCTGCATTACACTCGGACGCATCAAGCGGGGGCTCGATCACTGTGGGTGCTAGGGGAGAGGGGCTGTACAATGCCAGGAATGTCGCGGGCAACGAAAATGAACAAGCCGCGGATGTCGCAGCAGGGGCAATTTGCGGAAACAAAACAGCAGGGGCTGTGCCATCATCAGGGCAACGGGGCTTTATTGAATTCCGTTTTCAGCTCTCGGTTTGGGGCTACTGGGTTCTGCTGTTGGGGCACCAGGCGACTGCCAACCAGCCCAAGCCGCGCCGGCGGCGGCTCTGGCCACCTAACCGGTCACAGCAGGTGCCGGCGGTCAGCCGCGGGTGCCGCGAGCCTTGCCGCGCCCGCAGCACGCGGACCAAACGCGCCGCCTGCAGCGCTCCGCCCGTCTACTCCTGAGCTCGCGCCTCTTTGCCTGCTTGGCGCTGCAGCGGCGCTCCTCCTGCGCGGGCGGCGCCCCCCCTAGTCCCTCTTGTAGTTGTGGGGCACGTTTTTGATGGGGAAGGTGTGCAGCGTGGCGCCTCCCAGGGCGGACAGGGAGTCCTTGAGGACCGCCACGATGCCGTCGCGCGCAATGGCGTAGCGCACGTCCGTGGCTGGCGGTTGGGTTGTGTTTTTGGGGGGGGGGCCTCAGGGGGGGCCGGCTCCAAAACCGCGCTTGCAACCGAGTGCACCCCCCCCCCTCTAAAAAACAAAAGCGCTGCCTTGCTCCTGGCACGGCACCCCACCCCCATCCCCCAACCCCCAACCCCCCGCGCGCACCTCCGTAGGCGTAGGTCCAGACCACCGCCAGCCGCGCCTTGCCCTCCGGGGTGATGCCTGTGTACCGCACCTTTTGGGGGGGGGGTGTTGGATTGCCTCATATGCGGCCCAGCCGGCTGCAAGTTGAAGGAATTGCGAGTATCGGGGCTGCAGACCAGCCCCAGCCGCCTGGGCCCCGCTGCGGGGTGCGAGCCATCTGGGGGTGCCGGGTGCGGCTTCTCGGTGGCGGCGCACCGCCCAATGCCCAACGCCGCCACCAGACAGGCAGCCAAGCAAAAGCACCCCCCCACTACCCACCTTTGGCTCCCCGTGGAAGTCCCCCTTGCCCGGCCCCGTCGCGTGCAGCGTCAGCGCGCCCTGCAGCGCGTCGCGCGCGCGCGCGGGCGCGTCCGTGTCCACCACCAGCCGAGTGATCTCTGTTCGCCGCCCGCTGCGCGTGAGGTTGACCAGGGGGGAGCTCCACAGCCGCGAGTTGGGGAAGTGCACGTTGTAGCTGGGGGGTGGGGGGTGGGGGGCGGTTTTGCGGGTTGGTGGCGCTCAGTGTTTGGGGGGCGGTTTGACCGGTTTCGTCCTCAGCAGAGAGTGCCGCAGCGCAGCATGCCTGACCCTGCTGCAGCCAGCTCCCCGGTTGCTGGGTCCCAGTGAAGGGGCGGCTTGGGCGTGGAGCCCCCTCCCGTAAAGGCCCCGGCCTCCCCTTCACCCCACCCACCCGCAGTCGTTGACGAGCACCGTGTCCAGCAGACCAAACTGGAGAGGGGGGGAGGGGAAAGGGAGGGAAGGGGAGTGTTGGGGCGCGGTGGGGGTGGGGGTGGGAGTGTGCGCTACAGGAGCGGGGCTCGACAGGCAGCCCGGTCAACGGCGGCGCGCAGCGGGCGGGCCCCCCGCAGACCTGCTGCCCTGCCCAACAACGGCAGCCTGTCACGACCACGACATTCACACATACACACGAGCGCCTGCAAAACAACACCCTGACATATACATGAAGAACACCCGACCCCTAACACCCACCTTTTTGACGCGGTACCAGCTTTCGTCGGGTGGCAGCATGACTGTGTCCCCCACGTCCAGCGCGTGGTTCAGGAACAGCCACACCGCAGACTGGAACACGTTCTTGACAGACTGGGGCGGGGGTGGGGGTTGGGGGTGGGGGTGGGGGTTGGGGCGGGGGTGGGGTTGGGGGGGGGGGTGTGGGGGGGGGGTGGGGGGGGTGGGGGGGGGGGGGCCTGGGGGTTGGGGGCACTGCTGGAAACGGGAAGGGGGCAGCCCTAGCCGCTTTTGGCTGCGGCAGGGGTTGGGTTGGGGAGGGCGGTCTGCGGGGAGGGGGGCCGGGGCTTGGGTGGGTCGCTTGTCTGCAGAGAACGGCTCAATCCCTGGGATCAGCCCATGCATGTCAGTACGAGGAGCTGACCATGGGCCAATCCCAGACAAATCCCGGCTGGACAAACAACAAGCACACGCCCACGCAAACCCACAAGACAACAGGCCGCGCACTCCCGCATGCCCCTGCCATCCCCCCCCCACCTCTCCAAAAACGAAGGTCAGCGCCAGCACGGTGGCTGAAAAGGTAGAGAACCCGCTCATCACGTCTATGTGCCACACCAGCAGGTAGAAGGCTATGAAGAGGAGGTGCACCGTGCCGGCCAGGAAGGCCTCGAGGGAGGCGACGATGGAGTCGGTGTCGCGGAGGGAGGTGGCCATGTCTGGGGGGGGTGGGGGTGGGGGGGGGTGGGACGGGTGTGTTCAAGTGTGTGTGGGGGGTGTTTTTGTATGGTGGGAGCTGGTTGTGTGTGGGGTGTTTGTGTGTGGGGGGGTGTTTGGCGGTTTGAGTTTGGGCTGATCATGGATACCGGTTTTGAGGGCGCGTCTTTCGGCGTTTGGCGATGGGTGGTGGGAGGGGGGTGCCGGGGAGCCGAGGGCTGTCAGTTATGGCCCCAAAGGGGTGGGGGTGGATGACTCGGTTGCCGCGAGTAGCCCCCTCCTAAAACAAAGCAATAAAAGACGAAACAAAACAACCGCCGCCCACCCCTGCGCTCCGCCACGATGGCCGTGACCGCCTCCTTCATCTCTGCCTTGGATATGAAGCCTGGGGGGGGGGGGGGGCATCGGGTTCGGGTTGTTTTGCAAGGGGGGCAGCTTTGCTGGCACCCCGGGCCTGTGCTGGTGCACATGCACGTATGAGTGTCGCAAATAAGCAAGGCTGCAGGCACGGCGGCCACGCAAAGTGGGTCAGAAGAGATGCCCCACTGTGCGTCTCCCCCTGCGCGCTCAGGTGCGTGCACGCACGCGCACACGCGGGTGCGCACAGGCGCGCGCGCGCAAACAGCCCCGCGCGCGCGCACCGTCCCCGTTTGCGTCGAAAAAGTCAAAGGCGCGGGATGCGGTGGCGTCGTCGGGGAAAAAGGGGCGGAAGTCGTCCAGCGTCACCCCAGGCACGCGCGCGTCGCGGCGGCAGTTCTGGCGGGCGAGCAGGGCGGAGGGTTGCGTTTCTTTGTTTTGGGGGGAGACAGGGGCCGAGGGCGTTGCGTATTTTTCCAGCACTGCCGAGCCGCCAGCGCCCAGCAGCCACCAAAGCAGAGCTGTCTCTGCCAGCAGTCCCGCAAAAGCCCCCACCCCACCCTAAACACCACGCGCAAACACCCGAGTGTCACACCTAAAAACAGACAAAACCACAGCCACGAACGCGCGCGCCCCCACCTCGAACAGCCCCTTCCCCAGCCGCCCCGCCAGCTTGAGCTGCGCCGCCTCCTCCTCCGGCGACAGCGATGAGTACTTGCGCACCAGCGCGGAAAAGGTCTTGGCGGCGACGGCGTGCGCCGGCGCCGACGACTGCCCGGCCGCGCCGTCGTCCTCCCCCCAATCCGCGCCGCCGCCGCGCCCGCCGGTCGGGGACAGCGGGATGCCGCCCGGCGGCGGCGGCGGCGGCAGCGAGTGCTGGTGGTGCTGCGGGAGCGCCGGCTCCGGGGGCGGGGCCTCCTCGTCACCGGGGCTGCCCGCGGTGACGCGGATGAGCTGGTGCTCCGGGACGGGCGCGATCGCGGTGCCGCTGCCCGTTCGCGACGGCGGGCGCGACGCGGTGCGCGAGGGGAGGCGCTCGAACGACGCCGCCGGCGCGAGCGCGACCGCGGCCGGCGGCTCGGGGCGCGGGCGGCGGCGCTCGAAGAGGGTGTGCCAGAACCAGGAGCGGGGCTGCGGCACGCCGGGGTGCGGCAGCAGCGGCGGGCCGCTGCCGCTGCCGTTCGAGCCGGCGCTGTCGCGCGCCAGCGCGGCGGCGCTCGCGCCAGAGCCCGCCGCCGAGGACAGGAGCGCCTCCACCTGGGCAGGAGGGCGTTTGGGTTGGCAGGGTTCACTTTGCTTTGGATGTGGCGCGACAGCGTGCGTGCGGACTCCGGACTAGCCCTCTGATGTGCAGGAGTTGCCTCAGAAGCGAATCACAGCCGCGCCGCTTGCGACAGGCTTGCGACAGGCACACCGCACAAACAAG
Organism: Raphidocelis subcapitata; assembly: GCA_003203535.1. Lineage (NCBI taxonomy): Eukaryota > Viridiplantae > Chlorophyta > Chlorophyceae > Sphaeropleales > Selenastraceae > Raphidocelis > Raphidocelis subcapitata. Next base: position 17,533 of record BDRX01000031.1, read on the forward strand.
CGGCTGCGCAGCAGAGGGCGGCCGCCGCCCCCGCCCTCAACCCCCCCAAAGCCACCCCCCCCCCCCGCCCCCTCCAAAGAAGACCCCACCTGTTGGTGCAGCACCACTTCGTGGCGCGCGCTGCCGGTGCGCGACACCCCCGGCGGGGGCGCCGACGCCGCGCGCATCGGCTTGCTGCTGGAGCGCCCCAGCCCTGGGGGCGCGCGCGCGAGACGGAGCGGGGTGGGGGGGGGTGCGTGGGTTTTGCGCGGCGCTGGCCGAACGAGTGCTTCGCAGCTGCACCCGCACGGCTTGCAGACGGCGAGCCGGCGGCGGTGCAGCGCCCTGCGGCACGGCGTAAGCGCAGCAGCAGCTGCGCGCACGGCCGCACCCGTGGACATGCGCGCCAGGGAGGGCAGCACGCCGCTCTGCGCCACCGGCGGCACGGGGCGCGGCTTGGACAGCGCCAGCTGCGGGGGGCAGGGGCGGGGGAGAGGTCCTTATCGCCGTCCACCCCAAACAGCGCTCCTAAGCAAACCCCAGCTCAACACCCCCCCTCCATCACCCCCCTACACCACCCCCAACCCCCCCACCAGGTAGTACTCCTGCTCCAGCGCCTGCTTGACCTTGGCAATGTGGGCAGTCCTGGGGGGGAAAGGGGGGAGGGGGGGGGGGGCGCCGGGGTCGCGGCGACTGGTGTCAGGGGTGTCAGGGTTTCATTCATCTGCGTCCCAGTCCCACACACACCTGGGAGGCGCCATGCAAGGCTGGCCAATCATCCCAGCCTTGCCTGGGATTCCCAGGCCCCGTGGCGCCTCCCCCCAGCGCCCTCCGGCCCCCCAAAACCAGGTCCACCCCCCCCCCCCCCCGCGCGCGGGCCCACTGGTAAAAGTGCTGGCTGATGAGTTTGGCTGCGAGGGACTTGAGGAAGTGCGCCAGGCTGAACAGGACGCAGCACAGCAGCACGTTCCAGGTGATGCCCGCGGCCTGGGGGGGAGGGGAGGGGGGGTGTTTTTCGGGGGGTGGGGCAAGGGGGGTGGGTTGGGAGTTGGGGAGGGGAGGTGCGCATCAACCGCCGCTGCCGCGGCCACATACCGCAAACCACAAAACTGCCAGGCGCACACGCAGACCACAGACCGCAGTCACACACGGCAATCGGAGGCTGGGGTTCCAACCCCAGCCTCGAATTCTGGCCACCGCCGCGGAGCGCACCTTGACGTATGAGGCGTCGTCGCAGGCGCGCTTGGAGTCCTCCCCGCACCACAGCCACACGAAAAAGGCGTTGTACAGCGGCAGCGCCAGCAGCGTGAAGGCCAGCAGGCTGGTGGAGAAGCGCAGGGCGGTCCAGTAGTAGATCAACTCCTGGAAGTAGGCCAGCTCGATGCGCACCTTTGGGGGGAAAGGGGCGTGTTTGTGCGTGTTTGTTAATGGGTATGTGTTGTGTTTGTTGCGTTGGTGCGGGGGAGGAACAGAGGGGAGCAGTCAGCGGTTGGGGGGGGTGGGCGGGCAGTCGGCGGGTTTGGAGGGGGGAAATGGGGGGGGGGGACACGCCACGCGGGCGGCAGGGTGGGCTCGTGGGGTTGTGTGGTCGAGGGGGCCCTGCAGCAGCCCCTGGCGCCCCGATCCCCGCCGTCCCAACCGCCGCAGCTGCCCCCAGCCCGCGGCTGCCCCAACCGCTGGTGACCGCCCCAACCGCCGCCCCCCCCCTCACGTAGATCTGGCGCACGACAAAGGACACGACCACCCACAGCACCGGCAGGGACGCGAAAAAGTAGAGCCAGCGGAACGCGTGCGCCTGGGAGGGCAGGGGCGAGGGGGGTTTGGGGTGGGGGCGTGGGCGGAGGGGACAACAGCACACGTGCACCCTGCCCGCTGCCCAAATGCGCGCGCCGCCCGCCGGGCCCAGCTGCGCGTGGGCCGCAGACCCAACCTCGCCCCCAAAACACCCCCCCCCCACGCACGTTGGTCTTCAGCCAGATCTGCAGCGCCACGCCCACAGTTGCCAGCACCGCGCCCGCCAGGGTGAACAGCGCCTCCACCGCCGTCGCGCGCCGCCGCCACCACGGCCGCCAGCCCCCGCCGGCGCCGCCGCCGCCGCCGCCGCCGTGCGAGGCGCCGGCGCCTCGCGCGGCGTCCCGATCGTAGGCGCGGCCCGGGCACTGCTCTTCATCGCTGAAGAGCGCGACCGCGCGCAGCTGCTCGCTGGCGTGGCTCTCAGACGCGGCGGCGGTGCTGCGCGCGTCGTCCGCTGCCGCTGCCGCTGCCGCTGCCGCGTCGGCGGCGGCCGCGGCCGCGGCGTCGTGCTTCGGCGGCATGCTGCGGGATCCGTCAGCGAGTTGGCCTGCGCAACGTGACCCGACAGGCGCCCGCGGGCGCGGGAGAGGGGGCCTCTGGAGGCCGCAGCTGCGTTCAATTTCAGATCGGCGCCAGCCTGTGGGATTTTGAGCAGGGATCAAGCTGACGATTGGGAGGGTGCAAACATGGGTCGGGCCAGCAGCCCAAACAGCCTGCTGGGGTCCGTCCGCCCGGCTCCTCGAGTCGGTCTGAGCCCGGGGGGCCTCAACTCGACCCCCACTGGCCTGTTTTGTTGAGGCATTGCTTTTTTAGGCGCTTGAGTGCGGCGTTGCACGACCGCCGCCACCGTACCGCCCGCGCACCGCCCACCACTTGACCAGTCCACCCAGGCCGGCCCACGCGGGGCGCGGCGCCCACTCGGGTCCAGTGGCCGCCACTTGGCGTAGGACCACCCCTAGCGCCTGCATTCAAATGGCGTCAACTTATTTACAAACTTGGCGTGCCTACGGCGCATGGTTTCAGCGCGGCGCGGCGTGCAAAGCAGCGCATGGTTGCAGCGCTGCCGAGGCCAAGCAACTCGCCTTCGCCCTTGCCAAGCTGGCCCTGGCTAGCGCTTCCGAATGGCATTGACGGTGAAATGCTCAACAATCCGGTCAAACCTGCTGTCAAGCTTGCTGCCGAGCTCCTTCAGTTCGCCCTTGACCCCCTGCAGGTCGCCCTTGAGCTCCTTGAGCTCGCCCTTGAGCTCCTTGAGCTCGCCCTTGAGCTCGCCCTTGACCCCCTGCAGGTCGCCCTTGAGCTCGTTGAGCTCGCCCTTGAGCTCGCCCTTGACCCCCTGCAGGTCGCCCTTGAGCTCGTTGAGCTCGCCCTTGAGCTCGCCCTTGACCCCCTGCAGGTCGCCCTTGAGCTCCTTGAGCTCGCCCTTGAGCTCCTTGATGCCCGCCTTGGTGCCCAGCTCCTTCAGGTCGGCCTTGGTGGCAAACACCAGCGTGGCCAACCCGTAAAGGACAGATGCGATGGCGGTGCCGGGGGCGCACCAAACGGCCAGGTCCTGCAGGAGCCGCAGCGCCCGGCGTACAGAGCCGGCCTGCGTCGGGGGGGGGGGGCATCCGGTTCGCCCGCAAACAGACTCGAAGGCACGCTTCTGTTCGACCGAGCGCGTGCGCGCACTGCCCGCAGCGCAGCGGCGCGCCTGTGACGACCCTGGCGACCCAGCGCCGATCCCGGGAGCGCCCCGCCCGTGGCCCGTGGCCCACCTTGTTGCTGCCCGGGGGCGAGTCGCCGTCGCCGCCGCCGTCGCCGCCGCTGGTGGGCGGGCGGGGCACGCCCCTGTCGTCGCCGCCGCCGCCGCCGCTGCCAGCAGGCTGTGTGTTGGCGGGCGAGGCGCGCCGTGTTTGCACTTTGCCGCGGGTGGCGGGGTGGGGAGGGGGCAGCCAGAGCCGCAACGCCCCGCCACCGCGGCACGCTGCGCGGCGGCGGCGGGTCGAGGTCCGTCCGCCGCGCCGGCCGCGCACAGCACGCTCCCCTCGGCCGCTGCGCCTGTCCAGACCCGGCTCACCGACAAGGCAACCGCAGCGACGCGGCCGGCCCTTAGGCGCCGCAGCGGCAGGGCCGCGGCGCGGGCCGGCGCGCCGCGGGGCCGCGACGATGCCGGCGCGGCCGCCGCCGCGCCCGGCCGCACGGGCCGAGGCTTGGGCCGCGCCATCCCCGATGGCCGCGGAATGCCCTGCATCGCTTGCGACTGGCCGCGCGGGCCAGTGGAGGTGCGGGGTGCGCGGACGCCGGCGGGTCCGTCCACGCTCAGTCCGTCCAGGCCAGGATAACCCCGTCTTGCGTTGTCACGAACCACAAAATCGATAAGGGGAAGGGGATTCGGCGGTCCGCGGCAGCGCACCACCAGCGCACCGCCAGCGCACCGCCGACTTGAGTCACTTGACCAGTCCACCCAGGCCGGCCCACGCGGGGCGCCGGAGGTCGGCGCGCGGCGCCCACTCGGGTCCAGTGGCTGCTCACACGTTGCTTACCCGGTCAAAACTTGAAAACGCCGTTACAGGGCCAACGCAGGCAGCTAGCTGCGGAACAGAGAGGCACAACAGCGAGGGAAAGCAGAGGGAAAGCAGAGAGCCAGCCAGGGAGTGCAGCAAAAAGAACACAAAACGCGCAACACAGATGGCAGAGACACAGCCCGCGGGGGCAGGGCGCACGCCGCAAAACCCCCCGTGGGCGCCGCCCCGCGGGCCGCAAGACACCGCGGCCACCGCCCCAGCACGCGCCCCCTTGGCGCGGGCGGGCCGCAAGCGGGGCGCCGCCCCGCGAAACCCCCGTGGGCCTCACGCGTCTGCGGCGCGCCCCTTGCCCTTTGGCAGCTTCTTGCCGTCGTCTGCGATGTCCTTCCGGGAGTAGTCTGTTTTTTGGGGGGGGGGGAATTTGGAAGGGTAGGGGGGTGTTTGTGTCATGGGCTCGACTGCGCGGCCCGCCATCCCACCGCCGCCCCCGCCCGGCGCCGCACGCGCGACAACCGATCGCGCGCAGCCCCCTCCCGTCGCCCCTCGCCCCTCGCCCCGGCCAGCCCCAAACCGCTTGGTTTGATCCATCCGGCCGCCCCCGCCCAGCACGCCCGCCGCACCGCGCAGCCCCTCTCCCCCAAAGTGCACACACACACACCAAATCAAGTCCCCCCCCCCCCGAAAGCCCCCTCACAGTGCGGCGCCAGCTCCACCAGCCAGTCCGCCTTTATCTCGCTGACCGTGCGCATGAACTCCTTGGACGTCAGCACCAGCTCGTGGTAGACCACCCACTTTGGCAGCGCCTCGCGCAGGCTGCTGCTGGGGTGGATGTGCACCGTCGTGGGGGCCTTGACGGTGCGGTAGGAGCCGTCGCGCTGGAGGCGGGCGGTGTGGTAGAAGAAGCCCGCGGCCACAGACTTTTTGATGCCGTCTGCGGCGGTTTTGGGCGGTTGGGGGCGGTTTGGGGCCGGTTTTGGGAGGGGTTTCGGGCGGTGTTTGGTTTGGTTGGGTTTGGGGGGCGGTGTGATGGAGGAAGCCCCGAGCGGCCGTGGGACGAAACCCCGGCCCGCAAAGCCCAAACCCAAACCCCCCCCAAACAACCCCCCAACAACCCCCCCAAACAACAACCCAACAAACCCCCCCAAACAACCCCCCCCCAACAACCCCCCCCCACCCGTGTTGTTGGGGTCCGAGGCCATCTCCACCTCCACCCGCTCCATCAGCCCGACCAGCTGGTCCCTGATGTCGCGCGCCCGCTTCATAGACTTGGCCTGCACAAACGACTCGGCGCACCACGCGGAGGAGAAGCCGGCCTCGGCCCAGGCGTTGTAGCAGTTGAGGAGCATCACGTGGTCGCCCACGCCGCCGCTGGGGGGTTGTGTTGTTTGGGGGGGGGGGGGGTTGTGTGGGGGCGGGGGAGTGGGGGGATGAGGTGCAGCCGTTTCAGTGAGTGGTGGGGAAAGGGGGGTTTGCCTCGGCCTCTCTCTCTCTCTCTCTCTCTCTCTCTCTCTCTTTCTCTGCTCACCGCTCTCCCCTCTTACCCTGCCCCTCTCTCCCTCCCACCTTCTCCCTTCCCCCTCAAAACAAACTGCCCCCCCCCCACCGCGAGAACGCCTTGTGCGCGTTGTCCGCGTGCAGCGCCTTGTCCTTTGGCCGGTAGAACACCGCGCTGCCGATGCTGACCATGGCGCACACGGTGGCCACGTCCTCGCTGACGCCAAACTTTTCGGATGCCAGGAGGGCCTTGGCCAGCTGGGGGTCGAGGGGGAACTCCGCCATGCGGCGGCCCAGCTTGGTCAGCTCGCCCCTTTTTGGGTGGAGGTTGAGGGCGGGATTGGGGGGCAGAGTTAGGGGGGGAAGGGGGGTGGATTGGGGGGAGTGGGCGTTGGGGAGGAGGCTCGGACGGCTGGGGGCACAAACACAAACGCGAAAACACAAACACAAACACACAAGAACCAACCAACAAACAAACCCACCCCCAGCCCCCCCCCACCTGTCGTTGAGCGCGCCCAGCGCGTAGAGCTGCTCCAGCGCCCGCAGCAGCGCCTCCGCCGGCGGCGGGTCCATGAAGTCAAAGTTGACCAGGTCGTGGATGCCCAGGCTCTTGAGCAGCAGCACCACGTTGCCCAGGTTGGTGCGCTGGATCTCTGGCACGGTGTCGGGGTCCATCTCGTTCTTTTTTTGGGGAGGGGGGGGGGTTGTTTTAGGGGGAGGCTGTTTTTGGGAGGAGGGTTTCAGAGGTTGTTGGCGTGCCGCTTTCGGGGGAGGTTTTCTGCGGCTGCGTTTGAGGCTTTGAGGGTGTGATCTGAGCCGTCTTGTGCCGCCGGCCCCGCGCGCCCCTCGAACACACACAACCAGACTCAAAAAACCCCAAAACCACCCCCCTACCCCCCCACCATGAACGCCCAGTGGGTGTAGATGCGGTAGCACTTGCCCGCGGAGGTGCGCCCCGCGCGCCCCGCCCGCTGGTTGGCGCTGGCGCGGCTGATGGGGGCCACGAGTAGGGACTCCATCCCGGTGCGCGGGTTGTAGGAGTTCTGCTTCGCAAAGCCGGGGTCCACCACGTAGCTGGGGGGGTGGGTGGGCGTTTGGGTGTGTGGGCTTGGTTGCTGGGTGACTCACCCTCCCTGCGGGCAAAAAGCAGGCGCCAAACCCGACCGGCCCGCACCCACTGGGCAAAGTGTCTGGTTTGTTCCATTAGAGGTCTGCTTTCGCAGCCGAAAGGGCGGCCGTGCACACTGCGCAGTGTGAAACGGCGTGCCGGCCAACCAAAGCAGGTGCCGGCCAGACGCATGGGGGCATGGTGGCCACCCTCAACACCCCCCCCCCCCGGCACACACCAAACACGCAACAGGCATGCAACAACCAGCCACGCAACAAGCGCGCCAAAACAACGAACAAACGAACAAACGAACAAACGACCCCCCCCCACCGTATGCCGTCTATAGTGAGGGAGGTCTCTGCAATGTTGGTGGCCAGCACCACCTTGCGCGCGCCGGGGGGGGTGGGCTCGAAGATGCGCGCCTGGGGGGGGGAGGGGTTTCGGGTTGGGGTTGGGGGCGGGGGGCAAAGAGGAAGCGATGGGGGGGTGCAGGGTTAAGAGAGAGCGACGGGCAGGGGGCGGGGTGGGGGCGATTGCGAGGGGCGCCACAGCCCCCCCAAACCACCCCCCCCCCTCCCGCGCGCCTGCATCTCTGACGGCAGGTTGGCGTAGATGGGCGCCACCACCAGCTCCGCGATGCGCGACCCCAGGCCGCGCGTGCGCTGCTTGAGCAGCTCCTCCGCCGCCTCGATCTCCTCCTGCCCAGTGAAGAACACCAGCACGTCGCCGGCGGGCTCCTGGGGGGGGGTGTTTTTTGGAGGGGTTCATGAGTTAAGGGAGACATGGGGTTAGGTATGGGTTCAGGGTTTTAGGGGGCAAGGTTTGGCCCTTCCGCCCACCACCCTCCCACCCGCATCCATCCCGCCCCCCCCCCACCCAACCCCAACCTCCCCCCACCTGCGTGTGTATGCGCAGCACGCTCTGTATGGCGGCGTCGACGTAGTCAGCCTCGGGGGCTTTGGCGTAGAACACCTCCACCTCGTACCTGGGGGGGGTTTAGGGTTTAAGGGTTTAGGGTTAAGAGTTGAGAGTGGGTGGGGGGGGTGGGGGGGAGGGTTTGCGTAAAACACCTCCACCTCGTACCTGGGGGGGGGGGGAGGCGAAGAAGGGCCGTGTTTGCAATTGGCGCCTCGCAATTGGGCAAGAAACGGCGCCGGCCAGGAATGGCCGCCCAAAACAGCCCTGAAGCGCAGCGAACCACCCCGTCGGCCGCAACACCGCAAGCCCCCCCCCAAAAAAAACAAACAGCAAAAAAAGAAGGCCCACCGCCGCCCCGGGAACTGGAAGACGGGGGCGTCGTCGAAGTAGGCGCTGAACTTTTCGGCGGCCAGCGTGGCGCTGGAGACGAGCAGCTTGAGGTCGGGCCTGAAGCGGCCGATGTCCTTGACCAGGCCAAAAAGCACGTCGGTGTGGAGGGTGCGCTCGTGGGCCTCGTCAATCATCATCACGCTTTTATAGGGGGGGGTGTTTTGGGGGGGTGTTTTGGGGGGGGGGGGGTTGTTTGGAGGGGGGGTGTTTGCCATTTCGCTTGGTTGGGGGCGACCCTCTCTTGGTGGTCTAGGGTTTGGGTTGGGTGCCTCTTGGGTGCGGTTTGGGGTGCCGCGCTTTGAATGGTTTCCGCGTCACCCCACCACACCCACGCCCACACCGCTCCACCTCCACGCCCCCCAAACCCCACACACGCACCCCCCCCCCAACTCCAACGCCCCCCAGCCCCAACGCCCCCCAGCCCCAACGCCCCCCAACCCCCCCCCCCACCCCACCTGTATGAAGCCAGGTCGGGTTCGCTGAGGAACTCCCTGAGCAGCATGCCGTCGGTCATGTACTTGATGAGGGTCTTGTCGCTGGTGCAGTCCTCAAAGCGGATGGAGTAGCCGACCTTTTGGGGGGTTGAGTTTTCGTCGGGGGGGCGGGGTGCGGTGAAGGGAGGCACTTCCTTTGCAGGCAAAGGCAGCCTGGAAAGGAACCGCACCCCGGCCCCCAGCCCCCAACCCTAAAAGTGTCCCCAAAACGCCCAGCAACGGCCGCCGGAGCGCCAAAACGCGCACAAACGCAACCACCACCACCCCCCCCACCTCGTGCCCCAGCTTGACCCCCATTTCGTGCGCCACCCGCGCCGCTACGCTCATGGCCGCCACGCGCCGCGGCTGCGTGCACCCGATCCTCCCCAGCTTCGAGTAGCCGGCCTCGTGGAGGTATTGGGGCAGCTGCGTGGTCTTGCCGGCGCCGGTCTCCGCCACTATGATGATGATCTGGGAGGTGGGGGTTTGGGGTGGGGTTTGGGGGGTTGCAGGGGTTTGGGAGGGTGGAGGGGTTGGGGGGTGGGGGTGTGTTTGTGTTTGTTTGTTTAGGGGTGCAGGGTATATGGGGTGCAGGGTGCAGGGGTTTGGGGAGGGTGCCAGGGGGGGGGGTGAAGGGTTTGGGGGGCGAAGAGTTCGGGGGGTTGGGCACGCAACAAAACACAGCAAGAAGCAAAGCCCACGACCACACAAAACACACAACAACGTGCGCACCTGGTGCGCCGCCACGGCGTCCAGGAACTCCTGGCGCCAGGGGTAGATGGGCAGCTCCTTCCGCTCCGCCTGCATGCGCGCGCGCTCGTCGTCGATGGCCGCCAGCCGCGCGGCGCGCTCGCGCTCGCGCGCTGACAGGGCGTCGTCGTCGTCGCCGTCGCCGGCGAGGAGCTCCTCCTGGGGGGGTTGGGGGGTTGGGGGGTTTGGGGGTTTGGGGGGTTGCGGTTGGGGTTGGGAGAGGGTGACGGGGTTTGGGGGGGAAGGTTGCGAGGGGTGGGGGGGCGTTGGCTGCGGAAGAACTGCTCTGGTCGGGAAGGGAGGCTTTGTTGGGGGCGGTGTTGGGGTGTCAAGGCGGTGGAATCGGCGGCCGGGCGGCGCGGCTGAGCACGACAAAAGCAAAGCCATGCGAAACCAAAAGTCAACACAAAACTGACGTAAAAAAACCCAGCAACCACGAAACCCCCCACCTTTACAAACTCGATCTGGTCCTCGAACAGCAGCTCGTACTTGGCCGCCTCCTCCGCCGCCGCCTCGGCCCTCGCGCTGGCCACGCCCACCCCCAGCCGCGTGCGCCCAAGCTGCTCCGCCTCCCACCGGTCCTGCTCCGCCATCGGGCCCGCGGCGGCGGCGGCGTCGTCGCCCTTTGGCTCCTGGTAGCGGGCCTTGGCGGCCGCGAGGCGGGACTCCTTGCCGTCGGGGGGGGGGGGGGGGGGGGGGGGGGGGGGGGGGGGGGGGGGGGTGGGGGAGTTTGAGGGGCGGTGGCCGTGTCGGGGCGCCGGTGTCAGGGAGCGCACCCGCTGGCTTTGGCCACCCCCCCACCCCCCCCCAAAACCCCCCACCGTAGGAGGTGGGCATGACGTATCTCTCCGCGTCCACCGACTCCAGCTGCGCCTTGCGCTCCTTTGCCAGCTCCAGCACGCGGCGCTTGTACGCCAGGTCGGCGCGCTCGCGGTCCGTCAGGAGGTGCTCCTTGCCTTTGGGGGTGGGTTGGGGGGTTGGGGGGTTGGGGGGTTGGGGGGTTGGGGGTTTGGCTTGGGGGGCGTGCAACGCATCACCCCCCCCTGCACACAGACAGGCAACACCCGAGCTCCGACATGCACCCATCAAAACACGCCCCACCCCCAAAAAACACCCCCCCCCACCCCCCCCACCCGCGAAGAGGAACTCCTCGTCCCGTATCTCATCCTCCAGCGCCGCCAGCTTGTCCGCCTCGCGCCGCGCCAGGTACTCCTGCCGGCTCACGTCCCGCAGCAGCGGCACCAGCGCGGCGCGGTCGGGCGCGCCGAGGGCGGCGGCGGCGCGGCGCTCGCGGTCGCGGCGGCTCTCGCGGGGCTCCTCCTCTGCCAGCTTTTTGGTCTTGGAGTCGTCGCGCTCGCGCAGCCTTTGGGGGGGGGGTGGATGGGGAGTGGGGGTGTCAGGGAGGGCTTGACCGGCATGCTGGCGGGTGCACACCCTGCGCGTGCCTGCGCGCAATCGGGAGCCCCACGCGGCCCTCAGCTGCCGACGGCCGCGCGAGCAGCTGCTTCGCGTCGGCGCCTTGCAGCGGGCCCCCAAGGCCGCCCACCCCTCCCCCAAGCCCCCTAACCACCCCCAACCCCAACCCCCAACCCCCCACTCACCGCGCCTCAAACTCCTCGCGCTCCCGCTGGTCAGCCTCCAACTCGGCCTCCCGCCGCGCCGCCGCCACCGCAGCCTCGTCCCCCGGCGCGCCGCCGCCGCCGCGCCGCCCGCCGCCGTCCTCGCCCTCCTCCTCCTCCTCCCACTGCCGCTTGCTGCGCTTGGCGCCCCGCACGACGGTGTCATCCTCCTCCTCCCCGCCCTCCACCGCCTTGCTGCGCCGCAGGTGCTTGTCCGCCCGCGCCCGCGCGCCGCTCGCCGCCGCCTCGGCCGCCGCTGCCGCGCGCGCGGCGTCCGCCTCGGCCGTCGTGCGCTGCTGCTCCTCCTGCCGCTGCTGCTGCTGCCGCCGCCGCTCCTCCTCCTCCGCGGCCTCCTCCTCATCCTCTATCAAACCATACCCCCGGTTCCGCTTCGCCAGCGCCCGCGCCTCTGCCGCCGCCGCGCGCGCCGCGCCGCCGGCGCCGCTGCTGCTCGGCAGGCGGCTCAGCAGCTCGGCGGCGAACGCCGCGACGGGCGGCGTGTCGGGCAGGCCGGCCGCGGACAGCGCGCGCGCGAGCGCGGCGGGGCCGGCCTTGGCCTTGCGGGCCGTGGCCAGAATGAAATCCGCCGTGGTGCGGTCGCTGAAGCCCGCGACGTCGTGGAGGCGGTCCGACACCCACGCCCGCAGCTCGCGGTCCGACGCCATCCGCTTTGGACGCCCGCCGCCGCTGCCGCGGTCGCCCGCGCACCGCCGCCGCGCGCCGGGCGCAGCCGCCGCTGGGCGGGCCTGGCGGGGGCGGCGCGCGCTAGCTCGGCTGCTGGCGCCGGCGGCGCGGGGGCGGGCTCAAGAGGCGGCTGGGGCGCGCGTGCAGCGGCGGCGGGTGCGGTGCGCAGCACCCTCGGCGGCACGCTGCGCGCTGTGCGCCGGGCGCCTGCGCCCCTTCGGCGAGGCCCCAGCCCGTTCCACCGGGCGGGCCGGATCCTGTGCAAGCTGCGTGCCAGCTGCGATGCGCCCTGGCCCTGCTGCTGCCCCCTTTTGGATTGATCAGTCCGCGCAAACTGCGATCTGGGGGCCGTGTGGGCGACGGAGGGAAGCTCGTCCGATCGGCATTCGCGTATAATCTCTGCGGCACGGCAGGACAAGCCCCCCTGGCCCCGTGGTGCAGCGCTGGCCCCAGCACCTGCCTCGCTGCCGCTGCCTCCTTCAGCGGCCATTGCCCGCCGCGCCGACGCAAACGCCCTTTTTCGGCTCGTCCGACATCCAAACGCGCCCATCAAACCGCCGCGAGGGCGTGCGGCGCCGGACTCTGCCTGCTTTGTGTGGGCTGAACGGCGACTTTGGCCATGGCGCTCACTACGGCCGCCAGGGCGGGGTCCATCAAGGCGGCTGGACCCCGCCAGCGCTTCGGCGTCAAGCCCTTCGGCAGCAGGCCCTGCCGCCGCGTGGTGGCCTCTCGGGCAGCGGAGGAGGAGGCCGCCCCCGCAGAGGCCGCGCCTGCCGCCGAGGCGCCCGCCGCGGCGCTCGTGGAGGAGAGCTTCAGCTTCAACTTCAACGAGTGAGCGGTCGCGGGGACGGAACGGGACCGCAGCGGGCTGGGGCGGGGGCCGATGGCACCCAGACGCGGCGTGCTGGCGCGCCCTTTGATCGCGGGCGCGCGCGCAGCCGGACCAGGGGCCCCAATGGGAGGTCCTGGAGTGGGCGGCGGACCGCCATTGGCGCCGGCGCCGGCGCGGCGGGCCGGCGCGCCCGCCGTAGCGGTGGCGGCGGCCGCGCACGCGCCAGCGCCGCGCGCCCGGAGGCCGTCTGCTGGGCCGCCGAGCGTTTGGCGGTGCCCCTGCGGACGGTGTGGCAGATGGCCTCTGGCAGTGGCGCTGGCGTTGGCGAGCTGCCGCTCCTGGCCACGTCGGCAGCAGCGGCGGCGGCGGCGGCACGAGCCCGCTGGCGGGCAGCGCACCCCTCGCTGCAGCCAGCCCCGCTGCCCGTCGGCGCCGCGGCCCCGCCTCAACACCGGCCCGAAAAAACCAACCCCCCCGCAGGGCGCGCCGCGGCAACAGCTACGAGGCCTCTGACGTGGCGGCCGCCATGGATTACTACGCCAACGGCGCGGGCGACCTGCCCTACGAGGCCGACTTTGCGGTCAACCGCTTTGGCACCGAGGACGCCGCCTTTTTCGACGACATCGACAACAACGAGGGCTACGCCTCCAGCGAGTACCTGTCCGTGGGCATTGAGGAGGCGGCGCCCAAGACCAAGAGCCGCCAGCGCGACGAGGACGAGGCCTTTGACGCGGCGCTCGAGGAGTTTGACTCGGAGCGCGCCGCGTCGGCGGCGTTTGAGGGCGTGGAGGTGCTGGACGCCTCCCTCCTGGACGACACCGACGACGCCGACGCGCCCTGGACCTGGGAGGACGGCGGCGCCGCGGCCGCGCCCTCCGCCGCCGCCGCGGCCGGCGGCGAGGAGGACGCGCTGCTGGCGCAGCTCGCGGCCATCGACTTTGACGCGCTGCGCGACGAGGACGCCGAGACGCGCGAGCTGGCGTCCATGGTGGTGGACGCACTGGGCGACGACCTGGACCTGGTGGCCGCCGCTGACGCGGGGCCCGACGTCGCCGCGCCGAAGGGCCTGAGCGCGGTGAGCAGTCCGGCTGGGTGGAGGGGGCTGGGGGGAGGGGGCGCGGCGCGCGGCGGCGGCCCCTGCAGCGGAGGCTGGCTGGATGCTGGGCGGCTGGCTGCTGGGCTCTGGGCCAAAGGGTGCCCTGCTGTCGATTGCCAGCAGTGGGGCCGGCTGCCTCCCAGGGACGCCCAAACCCACTGGTCCGGTCTGCACCCTCCACACAACCCAACCTAAACCCAAACCCAACCAACCCAACCAAACCCACCCCGCAGGAGGATGAGGCCATCGTGGCCGAGGTGCTGGCGCTCGACGCCGACGCCGCGCCCCCCGCGGTCGACCCCTCCCTCGCCGCCACCGCCGCGGCCATCGAGGCCGAGGGCCTCGCCTCCGGCGCGGGCCCCGCGCTGCCGCAGTCCGACGTGGACGACTACCTCGCCACCCTCCGCGCCATCGACGCCGCCGCGGCCGGCGGCTCCGCCGACGCGCTCGAGGGCGTGCGCAAGGAGGCGGTCGGCCCCGTCGGCGCCGTGGCGGCGCCCGAGGACGTCGCCGCGCCTGCCCTGCCCAAGGGCCTGTCCGCGCCCGACGCGCCCTTCGCCGACCTGCCCGCCGCGCTCGCCGCCGGCGGCGCCGACGACGACGCGCTGCTGGCCGCGTTTGGCGCCGAGCTGGCCGAGGTGGAGGCCATCCCCGTGGCGGACTACTCCAACCCCCTGGGCAGCGCCGCGCTGTTTCCCGAGGAGGCGGACCTGGAGGCCTACGAGGCCGTGCTGGACGCCACCGGCGAGTACATGGCCGCCGCCGGCGACGAGGTGGGCGCGGATCAGCGCTTTTGAGGGGGTGTGGGCCGGGGGCACGCAACATGCCGCGGCTGCATGGCGGCTGCATGGCGTTGCATGGCGCTGCATGCGCCGCCAAGGGCCAGCCACACTGCCATGCGCCTTGCCAACCCGCCATGCGCCCCGCCAAACCCGCCCGAACCCCCCCCCCCAGCTGACGAGCGAGCTGTTTGAGGACGGCCCCGACGACGCCGCCATCAACCCCTACGACGAGCTGGACGAGTCCCTGGTGTCGCGCGGCCCCCTGGTTGCCTTTGACGAGGACGGCGACTCCAACTTCCAGGAGCGCATCCTGGAGCTGTCCCGCGTGACCAAGGTGGTCAAGGGCGGCAAGCTCATGGGCTTCCGCGCGGTGGCGGTCATCGGCGACGGCAAGGGCCGCGTGGGCGTGGGCTGCCAGAGCGGGCGCGAGGTCGCGACGGCGACCAAGCGCGCGCTGGTGGACGCCAAGAAGAACCTGGTGCGCGTGCCGCTGGTGGGCGCGGGCACCGTGCCGCACCGCGTGGAGTCGTGGTTCAAGGCCGCGGGCGTGGTGATCGTGCCGGCGCGCGAGGGTACCGGCGTTATCGCCGGCGGCGCGGTGCGCAGCGTGCTGGAGCTGGCGGGCGTGCAGAACGTGCTGGCCAAGCGCCTCGGCAGCCGCAGCATGCTCAACAACGCGCGCGTGACGGTGCAGGCGCTGAGCGAGCTGCGCACGTTGGACGAGGTGGCGCGCGCGCGCGACCTGCCGCTGCAGGCGCTGCTGCAGTGAGGGGCCGCGAGGGGCGTGTGCGTGGGCGGCTGAGCCCCAGGCGCGCGCCGCGTGTCTCTCTACGCTCCGTTTTCTTCCCCCCCCCCTCCCCCTCTCTTTTTTTACTTTTTGCTGGGGCCGCGTTTGGCGTATTCGGCAACCCACTCACCTGGGTAACAGAGATACGACGAGACCCTCCACGCAACCGACTGGGCTTTGGGAGGGGGGTGTTTGATTTGGGCGTGCAGCAGCGGCGGCGTTTCAGCGCTTGCAGAACGCATGCAGCGGATGGTGTGCAGCGCTTGCGGGTTGCATGCGGGGTTGCCCGTTGATTGATACGGCGTGCATCACACAGCAAGGAAGGCCTGACGGAGCTGGGCCCTGCTGGCCTCGCCGGCGTCCCTTTGGGCTGGCGTCACTGTCAGCACCGACGGCTGTGGCAGCTGCGCGCCCAGCGACACCCGTCTGGGTAGCTCCTCTTTATTTCGTTTCCTTCCTCCTTATGCGCAAGCTAATACCCCCTCCAAATTGCTGATCCTCGCAACACGACTGGGAATCTGCTTGAGCGCGGCTTGGCCTCGCGCGATACAGGGCCCAAGCGGACGTAGCTGCGCTTCTATCGGACTTACGCGATGTTCAAATCAACTTGAAACCATCCAGGTGGGCAAAGGGGATCCCAGGGCTGAAAACAGCAGAAGCGTGGCCCCCGCGAAAGCCCCTCGAGCGCAAATCCGCGTCGCGGCCCGGTTTCGTGGCGCTATGAAGCGTGAGGGACCCATTGAAACAGTCGCGCCGGCTGGTGCAGGCAGTCAGTGCGGGCAGGTGCCGTCAGCAGCGGCGGCCGCGCACCCACGTCCCGCGCATGCCCCCCGCTTGCGCAGGCCGCGTCGCTCCGGCATCCAGAAGGCTCACATCAGAAGACCACCGGACCCGTAGACAGAGCAGGCGCAGGTAGAGCGGCCCCATGGCCTCCCTCTGCGCCGCGAGCGCCGCCGCCGGCGGGCAAGGCGGCCCCGGCTCCCTGGGCGCCCCTGCCGCGTCCCTGTTGGGCGGCGGCGAGGACGCCGGTGACGCGAATAAACCGCAGCCGCAGGCGGGTGGTGGGGCCGCGTGCTACGCGGCCCAGGTGCACCACGCGCCTGCGGCGCCCTCCAAGCACGCGCCCTTTGTGGGGGGCTACATGTCCGCAGCGGACCTGGCCAACCTCGACGCGCTCGAGGCGGCGCGCGGCGGCGCGCAGCCCGGCAGCGCGCCCAGCAGCCTGAGCTGCAGCCGCGCTGGGTCGGAGTACGGAGAGACGGCGCCCTTTGTGCCCGCGCCCGGCGCCGCCGCAGCCGCGGCCGCGCGCGCGCTCAGCCGGCTCGGCGGCGGCGGCGGCGGCGCATATGGCGGCGGCCAGCAGCAGGTGCCGGCGACGCCGCCCCGCCCCGACAGCGCGGCGAGCTTCTACGGCGGCCCCACGCCCGCCCCCGCCGGTGCCCCCGCCCCCGCACCCGCCGAGCCCGAGGTCGTGTCCTTCAACTGGGCGTGCCGCGCGGCCGGCGCCGCGGGCCGCGCGCACGCCGAGGCGGCGCTGTCCACGCTGGTGGCGGCGATGGCGGACGACCCGGTCAACGCCTACCTGCTGGGCGGCGCCGCGGGGGGCGCGCGCTTCAGCCGCAAGGAGATCAAGGGCTACCTGCGCGCCCTGCCAAAGGCGGCCCACTTTATTTCGACGCGCGACGCCGCCGCCGTCGCGCTGTGGCAGCTGATGCCGCAGGAGACGCCCCGCAACGAGCTGCTCGCGGGCTGGACCCGCATCCTGCGCGTGCCGCTGCGCCGCTGGCCGGCGCTGGTCGCGCTGGAGCTGCGGTACGAGGCCGCGCACGCCGCCGCCGCCGCTGCCGCGCCGGGGGGGTCGTGGTACTACCTCAGCTTTATCGGCAGCGCCCCCGAGGTGCGAGGCCGCGGCTACGGCTCGCTGCTGCTGCGCGCCATCACGGCGCGCGCGGACGCGGAGGGGCGGCTCGCGCTGCTCGAGGCCACGAGCGAGCGGAGCCGCAGCCTGTACGAGCGGCACGGGTTTGTCACCTACGAAACCTACCGGGTGACGCCCTCGGCGCCGGCTGTGTTCTTCATGCGCCGCGACGCGCGCCCGCCCGGCGCGGCCACGCCCGGGCCTCTGCCGCTCACGCCGCTGCTCACGCCCGCCGCCGGCGTGACGCCGCGCGGCGGGGCGGCGGGCGCGGCGCCGGCGGGGCGGCTGGGCAAGAGCCTCGTCGCCGCCATCGCCGGCAAGCTGGGCGGCGGCTCCGAGGCGGGCGCGTCCAGCGATGACGAGGGCCCCCTCATCCCAACGGCCGTCATCCGCCTGACGAACAGCGGTGGCGGGATTGCCGGCAGCGGCGGCGGCGGCGGAGACGGCGGTGACGGCGCTGGTGCGGCCCTGCCCGGCAAGTGCTGCGACGACCCCGAGCCCCCTGAGCCGCGCTAGGCCCCTGCCTGCTCGTTTGCCCGAGCCGCAAGTTATGGCGCTCTAGAGCGGCGGCAGCGCAGGCGGGAACACGCCGCGGCGGCTGCCAGGCGGCTGCTGGACGGGCGGCGGCCGCGCGCCGGCTCCACAAACCAGCTCCGCCGCCGCCGCCCTGATGGGTTTTTCGCCGCCTGCGCAGCAACCGTGCGCAGTTCGTGGCCAGAGTTGTTCGGCATTGACCCGTTTTTGGCCCTCACAGTGAATGTGGCTCTCCCCCCTCCCCGCTGGACGGAGTGCAGCCCGCGCCACCGCGTGTATCGGCGGTGCGGGGCTGCACGCGTCACCGGACTGCGTCCCTCCTTTCTTTTCCAGCGCACGCTGCCCGGCGCTGGGAGGCGCCGCTGCCGCAGGCCGCTGCAGCAGGCTGCCGAACTGTTTGAAGGGCAGGAAGCTGAGGCAGCGCAGGCATTGCCGCTTTTCGCCTCGGCCGACGGCCTGCCCGCCACATGTACCCACTTTCGAGCCAGCTAGCACTGCCCCACAGCTATTTCAGGTATCACGCTCCACACCGCGTCCGATCATGCCACCCACCAACCAAAGCTTGCAGCGCAAAAATGGCCAAAAATGGCCATGGGGCCTCACCGCTCTCCTGCGCTCCTGGGATGGTGGCAGGCAGCAGAACCCGAACCGGGGGCTAGCTTGCGGCACAACGCCGGCTATCCCAAGGCTTCCCACAATCACCACACTGGCAAGGACCCCCGGTTTTCCCCTTTTCGCCCTCTCGCCGCGCCACCATGCTTCCCCGCCACCCTTGACCCGTCCGTTGGCACAGGCAACGGTGCGGCCCGCGCGGCGAGGCCCCCAGACAACGCAGCGGGACATCAGTCGACAGGCCAGCCTCCCCGCCGCCCCCCTCTGGGGCAATCAGCACTCACGCGCACACGTGTTGGGCCCGGTGTTAGACACCGGGGCCCGCAGGTTTTTGGTTCCTTGTACACCGACTGGGGGAGCTCAGATCGCCTTTCGAGGGCCCCTGCTCCCTTCCACGGCCCCAGCGATGTAAGCACTTGCTTACCATCCCAAACACGAGGAAGCGGGATAGCAGGCCAGTCAACAGAGGGACCATCAGCAGAGGAGAATTCGCGAATTCAGGTCGTTGAAAAGGTTTCATTCTCTCAAAGCTACTGCCTAGTCAGGGTGCGCATCAGATAGTGCAAAAGGGATGCTTGGCAGCAGCACCACCAGCCGCTCAGGGGTGGACACCAGCAACGACTGCCTCCCCAGCGCCGCCCATCGCCGCCGTGAGCGCCGCGATCTCCTCCTTCAGGCGCTGCCGCTCCACCGCGCGCGCCTCGGACCGCGCCTCGGCCAGCCCGACGCGCGCCTCGGCCAGCGACGACAGCGCGGCGCGGTGGAAGGCGTCCAGCGCCTCGAGCTGCGCGGCGCTGAGCTCCGACAGGCCCAGCCCAAACACGTGCTGGGGGAGGATGTCGAGGTCTGCAGCGGCGGGGCACGCCGCCTCGAGAGCGTTAGCCGCTGCCTCCAGCCATGCAGGGGCGGGTGAGGACGCCTCGGCCGCCACCGCCGCAGCGGCGGCGGCGCCGCCGTCGGCGGCCGCGCCGTGCGGCGCACCAGCGGGCGCGGGGGGTGGCGCGGGCGCGGGAGGCCGGGGCACCGCCGGCGCTGCTGCGTCCGTCTGTTTGCTGCTGCCTTCTGCGGCGCTTCTGCCGCGCACGACCGCAGCCCACCCGCCTGCCTGAGCGGCGGCCGCACCCGGCTTGGCTGCCGCCGCAGCTGCCCTCGGCATCGGCGCAGGCGGCTCTGCTCCAGCCCCAGGCTGAGGCCGTTGACGGCCTGGCTGGGTGGAGCCTGCCGCGCTTGTTGAGGCCTCTGCCGCCTGTGCTGGAGCCAGGGGCCTTGTGCTTGCCGCACCGCCGCCGCTGGCCCCTGCCTCGGCCGAGCCCTGGCTCTGTCCTCTGCGGCCGCCGCCGCCCCCGCCCTGCCGACCAACCACAACCCATGCGCCCCCGGCCTCGGCGCCACTTGGTGCAGCGGTGCCGTTTCCTGCGGACTGCCAAAGCTGCTGCCCCTGCTCCTGCTCTTGCTCTTTCTGCTGCTTCTGCTGCTGCCCCTGCTGCCCCTGCTGTTTTGCCTGCTCCTGCTGCTGCTCCTGCCGCTGCTGCTGTGAAGCGGGGGCAAGACCCGCCGTCGAGGCTGCTGCCTGCTCCTTTGACACCTTTTGTGCCTGCTTTTCCTGCTTGCCGCTGCCTGCTTTCTTCTTCTGCTGCCGCTGCTCTTGCTCGCCCCCCTGGTCGAGTTCAAGCAGCAGGGCAGCTCTCTGAGCGGCGGCAGCCTCTGCTGCTGCAGCAGCAGCCTCCAGCAGCCTGCGATTTGGGGTGCCGCAACAGTGCTTGGAATGTGGAGTTGCAACGGGGGGGCTGGCAAGCCTTCACATGGGCCGAACCCTTGAACCCCTGCAGGAGTGCAAACGGAAAATGCATGCAGCGCGCTCCCCGACTCAAACCGCCGGCACCCACCTGACCGCGCTGCCGTGCCCTCCTGCGCGCGCCTCGTCGAGCGGGGTGCGCCCCGCGGCGTTGCGCGAAAACAGCTCCCGCTCGCCGCGGCCCGGCGCGTCCAACAGCAGCCGCACGCACTCCTCATTGCCTGCGGCGGCGTTGTGGCAGGTGCGGCATTGAACCGTGGTCGATTGGGGAGGGTGGGTGGCGCGTGCCACAAGCAGCTGGAGTGGCAGACGACTGCCGTCAGCCCGCCATGCTGCGGCGGCTGCGCCCGCCCGCCCGCCGCAACACCGCGCACCCGCGCCTGCAGCGTAGTGCAGCGCGCCGCTGCCGCGCGCGCCCCTCTGCTGCAGCAGACCCGCGGCGGCGGCGCCGGCGTGCGCCAGCAGCGCGGCCAGGGCGGCGGGCTGGCCGGCCGCAGCGGCCGCCATCGCCGGCGACAGGCCTTCGCAGTTGACTGCCGCCGGGCTGGCGCCCGCCTCGAGGAGCAGCGAGGCGACGGCGGCCTGCCGGGCCCCGCGGCCGGCGGCGGCGTGCATGAGGGGGGTGTCCCCATTCGAGTTGCGCGCGTCCGCGGCGGCCTCGCCCACGGGCGCCTGCTGCGCCTCTGCGCCGCTGATGCCCTGGCCAGCCCCGCCCCTGCGTTTCGCCGCTGCGCAGCCGCCGCCGGCGCTGGCGTCCTTCTTTCCTGGCAGCAGCGTGCTAACTCCAGCGCCGGCGCTCCCGCTGCTCCCGCCGCTGCGGTCGGGCTGCGGCGCCGGCGCGTGCGCGAGCAGCTCTCGCACAACCCCGGCGTGCCCGCTGCCGGCCGCCAGGTGCAGCGGCAGGTTGCCGCTCGCCCTCAGCCGCGCGCCGGGGTCGGCGCCGAGCTGCAGCATGCGGCGCGCGGCGCGCGCCCAGCCGGCGCGGGCGGCGGCGGCGAGCGGCGCGAGGCCGTTTGGGTCTGCGGCGGCGAGCGCCGCCGCGGCGGCGCCGGGCCCCGCGGCCGAGAGCGCCTCGAGCAGGGAGCATGCGGCCGCCTCCTCGGCGCCGGGCGTCGCGCACAGGATCAGCAGGCGCGCGGGGTCGTCGGCGTCGTCGGCGTCGGCGGCGGCGGCGGCGGCGCCGAGCAACCGGGCGGCGGGCGGGGCGGCGGCGTCGGCGGCTGCGCTGGGACCCGGCGGGGCGGTCGCCGCGCCGTCCGGCGCCGCTGCGCCGCCTGCACCGTCAGGCGGCATGATGACGGTCCTCTCGTCTCGCGGCGACCGGTCTGCACGCTAGGCGGTCGCGGGTGGGCAGGAGCGGGGGCGACTTGTCAAGACTCTGCTGCCGGGAGCTGGATTTTCGACGCTGCCTGAACGGCTTTCATCTACTGATGTTCCTGCCGTTTCGTCCAGCCAGAACCGGGAGGCTTCGAGATCGCTCACTCGTGCCCCAAGACGTCGCCCAGCCATCACGCACCTTCGCAGAACACTCGCAAACACGCTGCCAGCCGCGTCGCATCCCCTTCCAGCGCGCTCCAGCCGCCAGGCCCGCCGCGGCGCGCGGCGCAGCGCCGGTCAACGCCGCGTGCTGCGCAGTCCGCTTCGCCGCCACCACCGCCCGGCGCGGCTGCAGGAGTCAGCATGCGCGACCGGCCGCCCTCCGGCGCCGGGCGCCGCGAGCCGTCGGCGCGGCAGCACGGCGGCGGCGGGCAGCCCGAGGCGCCGCCCTCCTCGGCGCGCGTGCTGTTCAGCTGCTGCAAGGGCGAGACGCACACCCACCGCGCCGGCTTCAAGCAGCTCTTCCGCCGCCTGCGCGCCGCCTACCGGCCGGAGAAGCTGGAAGCCGCGGCGGACCTCCACCCGGAAGTTCTCCTCGGCCCCGGCGGCGCCTCCCCGGCCGTGCTCGTGCTCGGCTGCCCCACGCAGCGCTTCACCTCCGCCGAGTGCGACGCGCTGGCGCGGCTCGTCGCCGGCGGCGGCGGGCTGCTGGTTATGCTGCGTGAGGGCGGCGAGGCGGGCGCGGGCACCAACCTCAACTACGTACTCGAGCAGCTTGGGGTCGCGGCAAACCCTGACTCCGTGCTGCGCGCCGCCCACCACAAGTACATGCACCCCAAGGAGGCGTTCGTCACAGACGGCGTGCTCAACCGCAGCGTGCTGCAGGACGGCGGCGGCGCAGCTGTAGCCTCCCCGGACCCGTCTGGCAAGCCGCGCGGCAGCAAGGCCGGCGGCGTCAGCGGCGGCCTGGCGTTTGTGTACCCCCGCGGCTGCACGCTCGCCGTGCAGCCCCCCGCGGTGCCGCTGCTGTCCAGCGGGCGCGTGTGCTACCCGATGCAGCGGCCGCTCGCGGCGGCGTGGGAGGCGCAGCCGGGCGGCGGCGGCGGGCGGGTGCTGGTGCTGGGGTCGGCGGCGGTGTTCGATGACGCGTGGCTGGACCGGGAGGGCAATGCGCGGCTGGCGGACTGGGCTTTCAAGTGGCTGCGGCCGGTGAGCTGTCCCACACAGTCCTGAGCCTTGAGTCCACTCATCCGCAGCTGCGGGTTCTTCGCAGCGGCTGCCGGCAGCACAGCTGTGGCATGCGCTTGCATCACAGCAGTGGAGCCATGCAGTAGGACCTGCTGTCTTGGTCTCAGCCCCCGCCTCCTCCTGTAACAAGCATCCGCCTCTTCCCCCCCCCCACCCCGCCGGCGCGCCGCGCAGGGCTCGCGCCTCGCGCTGCACCCCGGCGACGCCGGCGCCCCCGACCTGGGGGAGCCCCACCTCACCCCCGACACCGAGGCGCTCGCAGACCGCCCAAAGCCCTGCCTCGGCGAGCTCCGCCCCCCGCCGCGCGACGCGGCGCGGCTGTTCGACCCCGCCCTCTACGGCTTCGACCTGTCCCTCGTGCCTGAGGCGGTCGCGCTGTACCCCGCCCTGGGCGTGCCCAAGGCCCCGCTGGGGCTCATCCCCCCGAGCTTCGAGCAGCCGCTGCCGCCGCTCGCCGCGGCGGCGTTTCCGCCGGCGGCGCGGGAGCCGGGGGCGCCGGAGCTGGAGCTGTTCGACCTGGACGAGGCGTTTGCCTCGACGCAGGTGGGGTTGAAACGGGGGCTCCAGTTCATTATTTGGGGCGCGGCAGTGCGTTTGAGGGGGCTGCGCGCTGAGGGGGCTGTGCGCAAACTGCATTGCACCTGCAATGAGTGCAATCAACACAACCAGCATGCAGTCCAGGAAACACAAACCTCGCCGTGCCAAAGCCGCTGCCACCTTTGACCAACCCACTGGGCCAACCGCGCGCTTTCCCCCTCCCTATGCAGAGCCAGCTGGCCGTGGTCTTCAACCGCTGCCTCGCCGGCGGTGGCGCGAGCCAGCAGCAGCAGCAACAGCAACAGCAGCAGCAGGCGGGGGGTGGGCCGGACTTGGAGGGCTTTTTGTTGGAGGCGGCGGCCGTGTGCGGGCTGGACGCGGCCCCGGAGGAGGGCGCAAAGGTGGGGTGCTTGAAGTTGGGTTCGGGCTCTAGCAGTGGGCAGCAGCAATTCAAACACGCACCTGTGCGATTGCATTGCATGCAGACGTTGTGCACAAACACCTTTCAGCACCCCTGCCTTCCTCTCGCTCCTAAACCCGCCCGACCCCAGGGAGTGCTGGCACAGCTGCTGCGCCAGCTGCTGCGCTACAGAACGCTGGGCGCGGCCGGCAGCGGGGGCGACGGCGCCGACGGCGGCGCTCTGGCGGGCGCATTCGGCAGCGGCGGCGGCGGCGGCAGCCCGCTGGCGGCCGGGCGGCGGATAACCGGCGGCAGCCGCGGCGGGTTGGGCAGCGCGGGAAGCGCGGGCGGCTCGGGGTGGTGACGCACCGTTCATTTGAAGCGACGGCCCAGCGCGCGCACTTGCAAAATCCGAGGCCGGGGTTACATGGTGAAGTGCCCCACGCATTAGGGGGGGGTCAAACCGATGCAGGGCGCACCAGCAGTCAGCTGCGGCGGCCAGGCGCAACTGTCTGGACGGCCCAAGCATGCGTCAGGAGGTCCGCCCAGACCTCAGCTAGCGGGTCGGGGCGCCGGCGGCCAGTGGCTGGCAGTCCCCTAGCTGATCGCGGCCAGGATGCGGGCTCGCAGGTAGGCATCCTGCGCCGCGCCGTCCCCATTCAACGCCTGCCACTCGCGCACGGGCAGCGCGACGACGCCGACGCCGAGGGACTGCAGCGCGAGCACCTCCACGGCCACGCCGCCGCGCAGCCGGCCGGGCGGGTGGGCGCAGTAGCTATCGTCGTCGAACACCGCCACCGCTATGCGGCGCGCTGCGGCGGCGCCGCTGCCGCCCGAGCCCGCGCCGACGGCGAAGGCAGCTGGGTCTGGCACCTCCAAGCTCATGGCAACCTCCACGCCGAGCCGCGCCCCGCCCTCCCCTCGGCCGCCCGTGCCGTCCGCCTGCACCACCGCGCTCCGCTCAACCCGGTACCCGAGCGCGCCCTCCAGCCGCCCCACCACCTGCGCCGGCGCGAGCAGGCCGGCGGCCTCCCACTCCGCTCCCCGCGGCTGCGCGCGCGCCTCGGCGGCGAGCGCGGGGTCTGACAGCAGATGGTCCGCCGCCAGCAGCCGCTCAGGGGGGCGCGTGGCAAGGGCATCAACGAGCCCGCCGTCCACCGGCGCGCCCGCGGCGCGCAGCAGCAGCACGGCGCGCATGAGGCGGGACAGCTGCTCTTCGTCCAGCTGCTCGGAGGCGCCGCCGCCCGGCGGCTCGGGGCCGCGCGCGCCGCGCGCCGCGGCGTCGCCGCCGCCGGCGGACAGCGCCCGCGCGAGCGCCGCGGTGGCCGCCGCCACGAGGTCCCTCGGCGCGGCGCGGAAGAAGGCGAGGGTCAGCAGTAGGTCTGCCAGCTGCGCGGGCGGCAGTGTCGCGGGCGACGCCGCCGCCGGCGCCGCGCCGCCGGCGGCGGTCGCCGAGGCCGCCAGCGCGTCCAGCAGGGCGGGTGAGTAGTGCTGCACCTCGAGCAGCGCCGCCGCGAGGGCCAGCAGCGGCGCGGGGCCGGCGGGGGCCTCGGCAGACGCCTGGACCGCCTGGGGGGAAGGGGTGGGCGGTTTCGGGGGGCCCGGGAGGCCGTGTCAGCGGGCATTCGGCAGGAGAGGCACGGCCGCCAGGGTTTCTGCTCTTTGAATAAGGGCAGAGACCCGCCCGCACGCCCGCACCACGCCCTGCAGCCCAGCAAAAGGCCCCGCCCGCCCGCCCCCGGTCAAACGCCCCCCGGTCAAACGCGCGCCTTGGCGGCCAGCGCGTCGAACAGCGCCTCCTCGTAGTGCCCCGCCGCGCTGAACCCCGCGGCCAGCACGGTCACCACCACCGGCGCCTCCCACGCCTCGAGCGCCGCCAGCCCCGCCGCCGCCGCGGCCGCGGCCGCCGAGTAAAAGGCGCGGTCGTAGTAACCCGCGTTTGCGAGCGCCAGCGCCAGCGTGGAGACGGTGCGCAGCGGCAGAGTGCCGAGGCGGGGGGTCTGCGCAGACACCAGCCGGTCCAGCAGGGCCTCTTGCTGGGGGGGGGGGGGCGGAGGTGTTTGTGTGCGGATCGGGATCCGTTGGGTGGCTGTGCCTGCTGGTGGCGGCCAGGGCGGCGGTGCGGCGGCGCGCCGCATTGCGGCACCGCATCTGTAGGGTCCCCTGCCGCGCCGAAGCTCCAATAGCCTGCGTCACAGCCTTCCAGCCCAACCGCCCCCCCTGCCGCGCACCAGCTCCACATCTGCCGCCCCGCCGCCCCCGCCGCCGTCGCCGTCGCCCGCGCCGGCCTGCGCCACCGCGAGCAGCGCCATCGGCAGGGCCTCCCCCTCTACCAGCTCTTCCGGATCTGATTCGATGATGGCAGAGATCTCTGCTAGAGATCCCGCCTCGGACAGGCGCCGCACCAGCGCGGCGCGGCGCTCGTCGAGGCGGCGGCGCGCGTCGGGGCCGGCTTGCGGGCCGGCGCGCGCGGCGGCGGCGGGGGCGCCGATGCCGCCGTGGCGGCGGCTGCGGGGCCCCCGCGGCGCCGTCGCTGGTGGCAGGGCCCACGCTCGGCCGACTGGGGCGAGGCTCGGCGCGGCGGCGCTGTGGGTGCAACGCGACGGCGGCGCCGGCCGCCAGCCCGCGGCGGCAGCGGCGGCGGCGGTGGCGGCGACGGGCGCCGCGCGGGGCCGCCGCGCCGCCGCTGCTGGCGCCGGCGTCTTGAAGGCGCCCCGCAGCATAGCGCCCGGCGCCCGCCACGAACGGGGGTCCTCTGGGGGGCTGGGTGTGCGGGAGGAGCGACGAGTGCCCCGGAGCGACGAGCTGTTGAGGCTCTGGCGAGTTCGAGAAACGACCAACACAAGATTGCTGTTGCGCCGAAAACCCCGCCTGGATTGACGCACCCGCTGGGTGCGCCGCTTTGGCAAAGCGGCAAAGCCCCAAGCCGGAGCAGCGGGCGAGGGGCCTGCGGGCACGCTTGAAAGGCGGCCAGTCGCCGCAATTTCCCAATGCAGTCGGCGGCCTGCGCCAGCGGCGTCCGCAGCGGCGGTGGGGGGCCCGCGACGCGGCGCGCGTCGCGCGCCGCGCCGCGCCCCGCGGTGCCCCGCCCGCCCGGCCCCACCTGCTGGCCGGCGCAGCTGCCGGCATGCCCTGCGGCGGCGCCCCGCTGCGTCGCGGCGCGCGCCGCGTCGCAGCAGCAGCCCGGGCAGCGGCTCGCGGCCGCCTCGCCGCTGCTGCAGCGCGTGGCGCGGCCGCAGTTGGCGCGGCAGCAGCAGCAGCGCAAGAAGCCGCCTGCGGTGGTCTACCTGCCCAACTTCCTGCACCCCGACGACTTTGAGACCGTTCGGCGAGAGTTCCGGCAGCTGTCGTGAGTCGAAACGGCGCCGCGCGCGCCGCCTGGGGTGGTGGGCCCAGCGGGGGCGGGGTTTCAGGTCGGGCGCCGGCCCGCAGCCCGCCAGGCGGGCCCGCTCCCAAGCGCCCCCCCCCCCCCGATGCTGCCGCGCCCGCGCCGCCACAACACCACACCCGCGCCGCCGCCGCCGCTGCCGCCCCCAGCGCCCACCCCTCCCCCCTTGTCCACCCCCTTCCCCCCCCCCCAAAAAAGGCCCAAGCTGCGCGCCGAGCTGAACACCGTGGCTGTGGGGCGGCTGGGCTGCTACCTGCCTAGGGACAGCCCCTCGGTGGCCATACTGTCGAGCCCAGAGGTGGCGGAGGCGCTGACAGAGGTGGGGCGCGCGCTTATTGTGTGTTTTTTTGGGGGGGAGGCAGGGGTACCGGGTGCCGCGGCTGCCGCCGTGCTGCGGCGATGGGTCCTTTGCACCCTGGCCACCCCTCGCCACTCCGCGCCGCAACAACCGCCCCACCCCAAACCGCTCCACCCCCCAGCGCCTGCGTGCCCCCACCCCCCTGCGCCTGCGCTCACCCCCTCCCGCAATAACCGCCCGCGCCCCCCAAACCACCCCTCTCCCCCCCCAGCGCCTGCGTGCCCCCACCCCCCTGCGCGCGAGTGACTTCCCAATGGAGCTGCGCACCTACCAGTCTGGCGCGCACATGCCGTGGCACAGGGACGAGCAGCTGTACGACCTGCCGCAGTGGGAGTGCATCTACACGGGTGCGGGGGGGCAGGGGTGCGTGTGGTGTGTATTGGGAAGTTGCATTGCGCGCACGCTGTGCGGCTGCGTGCGCGTGCTGTGCGTGTGTGTTGTGCGCGTGTGTGGGTTTGAGTGTGCACAGGGTTTGAGTGTGCACTGCAGGGAGCTGCTGCTGCTGCTGGCGAGCGCCGTGCCTGGGGGGGACAGAGGACAGCGGACGCTCACCCGGCAGCAGCTGCACCCCGCCCAACCGCGCCCCCCTACCGCACCCTTCCCATCCGCTCCCTCCCCAACCGCGCCCCCGCCATTGCACCCCCCAAACGCGCACCCCCAAACCTCCCCTCTCCCTTCCCCCCTCAGTCGAGAACAGCAGCGACAGCGTGACTCAGTGGCGCGACGAGACGGGCGCGCTGTGGGAGCAGGCAACGGACGCCAACAGCCTGCTGGCGGTGCTGGCAGAGGCGTGGGACCACCGAGTGACGCCGGCGCGGCGCGGCAGCAGGGCTATCATAAAGCTTATATACACAAGCTCTGGCACCAAGCTGCCCGCCTTCCACGCCAACCTGTCGCGAGAGGCTTACCAGGACTGACTTTGGGCGCGCGCCCGGCCCTGGCAAAAAAACCCTCCTGCTGTTGTGCTCTGCTGCTTTGTTCTTTTTGCGGCCGCTGCTGCCTGGTGCGGCCGTTGAATCGTGATGGGCCGCCTTTGCAGCGAACGTTCTGTTCGCAGTTCGACAATGGTGAGAGCTCCGGCCGCTGTGCAGTCGGCCAAAAGAAAAGCGGCGCCCGCCTTTGAAACACAACCGGGCGGCGGCTGCCGCCGCCGTCGCCGTCGGCGGCGCAATGTGCACCTTTTTCTTCCTCGCAGCCCCCTCCATACCGCGGCCCCAATCCATACCGCGCATCTGCGAGCGGGGCGACTGCCTCCCAGGTGACTGGGTCGGCACACCTGAAGCCCCAGCCTGTAACATAGCCGGTCAAACCGTCTCCGCTGGTCAGAGCCACCGGTCAGGGGGGGATCCGGCCAGCTCGAGGCAGAGCGGCTGAGCCGCGCGCTGGAGTGAGGGCCAAGGGGGCGCTGGAACGAGGGCCTGGGAGCTTGCGCCGTGCAGCGAGCAGCGGGCAACGGCGGCCGGCGGGACGCCCAAAGCCCCAGAAAGCGCCAAGCAGGCGCCAAGCGGCGGGACGGCCAAAGCCCCAAACCGCTGCCGCACCGGCAGATCGACGCGCGGAAAGGATTTGGGTCCACATACGCGCGTTTGAAGCGCTCAGCGGCGACGAGCGAACCCACACCTGCCAACAACTCTGGAACAGAACGTCCCGGCACCCAGAGCTCTCACAGCGACTGCAGAGCATGGAGAGCCCCCGATAGATACAGAACTCCGGCCGCAGAAGCCGGTGCAGGCTTTGCAGCAGCCGCGGGCGGCGGCGCGCGCGCACCCGCCGCTCCCGCCCGCGTCGGCGGGGCGCCCTCGCTCTAGCCCAGTCGCCTCCGCCCAGCGTGCCCGCAAGCACCCCATGGGCGCGCACAGCGGCGGCGGCCGCGCTGCCGCGCTGTGGCGCCGCCTGCCGCCGGACTATGACGCCGCCGCGGCCGCCTTTTTCTTCACCGGCGTCGCCTTCAAGTGCCCCTGGACCGCGATATCGAGCCTCTCCCAGATCACGGAGCGCCACGGGCCGCGCGCGCTGCTGCTGCTGAACCTCGCCTACTTTGTGCCGCCGATGCCGCTGCTGGCGCTGCTCAGCGCGCTGCAGGTGAGGGGTGGGGGCGACCCCGGCTTTGGGAAGAGGGGGCTACCGGGCTCCACGGTGCCAGGGTTGGCGGCTGGGCTCTTACCAGCAAATATACCTGCTTGCTTCAGCAGCAGCAAGATTCAGCAGCCAGATTCCTAACCAAAACCCTTCACCCAACCCAACCCCAATCCCCCAATCCCCCCCCCAACCCAAACCCAAACCGCAGCGCCCCATAGACCGCGCCTTGGGCGTCCGCCGCAGCGCGCAGCTGCGCCTCACCCTCGGCCTCGGCGGCCTCGCAGCCCTCAGCCTCGCCTTCCCCCGCGCCGCCGCCGCGCCCGGCGCCGGCGTGGGCGGCCTGCTGGCGCTGACGGCGGCGATCGGCTCTGCCTACGCGCTGGCCTTTGGGACGAGCTACCAGCTGGCGCCCCTCTTTGGCGCAGGCTGCACCGTGGGGCTGACCGCGGGTGGGCAGCTGCCACGTGTGGGGTTGTGGTGCACTGTTGGCACCTGCTTTGGCAGTGCGCGGGTCGGGGCAGTGCGCGGGCCAAAGGCTCCGACGAGCCAATGACTGCACGCCCTCTGCCGCGGCGAGGCTGCCGGTCACCCGCCGCGCCGGCGATCAACGCTGAAGGCCCGGCCTCCGCCCCCGCCCCTCTTTCCCGCCGCCCCCGGCCGCAGGCTTTGTCAGCGCCGGCGGCGTGGTGCTGTTCCTGGACTTTGCAATCCGGAGGGGCAGGGCCCCTTACTACACGCAGGCCCAGCTGCACGTGCTGTTTGCGGCGGTGGCAGCGGCGTGCCTCGCCGGGCTCGCCGCGTCGCTCGCGCTCATCCGGGCGCACGCGCGGCGGCTCGAGACGCTCGGCACTGCGGCCCCCCGCGGCAGCGGCGCCGGCGCCGTCGACGCGCGCGGCGCGGCGTTCGGCGGCGGGGTCGGCAGCGACGACGGCAGCGACGGCGAGGGCGGCGGCGGCGGGGGGAGGGACGGCGGCGCGTGGCCCGGCGGCGGCGGCGCGCCCGGGCACGCGTTGCGGCGCGGGGCGCGGCGCCACCACCACCACCACTCCCCGGTGGATGTGGAGGCTGCGGTCCACGTCTCCGCCGGCGGCGGCGGCGACGGCGGCGAGTCAAAGCTGCACGGCCGCGGCGGCGGCGCCGGCGGCGGCGGCGCGGGGGTGGGCGGCGAAAGCGAGTTCCGGGCGATTGCCACCGCCATCGCGCCGGCGGCGCTGGCGCTGCTGGCGAGCGTCGGCACCTCGATGGCGGCGTTCCCGTTTTTCGCATACCTCCCCACAAACGGCGCCCTCGGCCCCTGGGTGGCCCAGGCCGCGTTTTACGCGCGGATGGGCGGCGACGTCGCCGGCCGCATCGTGCCGCCGCAGTGGCAGGCCCGCAGCCGCGGCGCGCTCGTGCGCTTCGCGGCGCTCAAGGCCGCGCTGCTGCCGCCGCTGCTGGCGGCGCTGCTGCGGCCGGGGGTGGTGGGCGGGGACTTTGGGGCGGTCGCGCTGGTCGCGGTCAACTGGGCGCTGTCGGGTTACGTAAACACCGGCGCCTACTTAGTCGCGCCCACGCTGGTGTCCGGCGCCGCCCAAAGGGCGCGCGTCGGCGGCGTCATGGCGACCGCCTTCCAGGCCTCCTGCCTGGCCGGCCTGCTCGCGGCGGGCGCGCTGCAGGCGCTGCTGCACGCAGCCGGCGGCGCGCCCCCCGCGGCGCACAGCGCGCCCGCTGCCGGGGGCGGGCCCGCGCCGGCTGTGCAGCTGCACTGAAATGTGCGGCCATGTCTGCTGTCTCGTATCTGGTTCTGTTGCATACCGCAATCAAGTGGTTCCTCACCAGACGATTGCAAGTCCCCTTGGGATGCAGCCACCTTGGGACGGCCCCCAGGCCCCAGCGCTTTTTGATTGGAGCCCCCAGGCAGGCAGGCAGGCATTAAAATTGTAATACCCTGCAAACTTTGCCCCCTTTTGCCGAGAAGCTGCGGCTTACAGTCGTAACAGTCAAGTGGCAGTCATTACTCAACTGCACCGGAGCGGGGGGCTTCGGGGGCTGGGTCTGCGCACAGCTGGCGCGCCCAGTTGCCGCCGTGTGGAGCGCGAACGGGATGTTGGGGGAGGGGGGCAGCGACTAAAGAAAGAAGCGGGTTTGCAGCGATTCCAGCCGATGATGAGCAGTGCATGTGTGGGCTTTGTTCGGGACGCGCGCAGAGGGAGGGGGGGCAACGGTCAGCCAAGGGGCGCTAACGGATGCGAACCAACGGAATGGGGCCTTGTGGGGCCGGCCGGCAGCTGGGCGGTCACGTACGCTTGCGGGCAAGGCATGGACGCAATGGCAACATGTCAGTCAGGGGCGGTCAAAGCGCGGTTATGAAAGGGTACGGTGGGGTACAAAAAATGCGGGCCCCGCAAAGGCCAAAGGCGCTGAGTGGCGCGCTTTGCCTGCAGGCGCCGGGCGGGGCCGCGCGCGCTTTGCCGCCAGGTTGGGCTGGGTTGGGCTGGGCCGGGCCGGGCCGGGGCAGGCCAGGGGGGCCTGGGCAGCGGCCAGGCAGGGGGCGCGGGCCCGAGGCCGAGGCAGCCGGGGCAGCCGGGAGGCCGCCGCCGGGGGCCGGCCCGCCAGTTGACCGTCGGTTGACCGGTGGTTGACCGGCCGTTGACCGGCTGCTGACTGGCGGTTGACCTTCGGTTGACCGGTGGTTGACCGGCGGCCCGCTCACCGCCGCTCCCGCCGCGCGACCACGAGCATTGCGGCGTAGGTGGCGACGTGGGTCACCAGCCAGTAGCCGCCCAGGATGCCGAGGGTGAGCTTGAAGCCGCGCCCAAACTGGAAGTACTCGAGCACCGCGCCCGCGTCGGCGACGCAGTCCGCGCCGGGGTGGGAGATCGCGTTCTGCACGGCCTTGAGCTTGAGCAGCTTCGTGTTGGGCAGCAGCTCGCGAAGGAACGCGGCGCCCGCGGGGTCGAGGCCGCGGGAGCACGGCAGGCTGATGCCCTCGAACTCGACGACCGCCATGCCCTCGTAGGCGTAGTAGACCGCGGACAGGTACTTGAGGTGCGTGAGCCACTGCAGCGTGACCTCCTTGAACGTGATGAAGAAGTTGTTGAACAGCAGCTGCACGCACGTCCAGGCGATGGAGTACATGAAGGCCACGTCCTGGGTGGGCGCGACCACCGCGCAAAAGTGCATCACCTGCACCGCGATGAGCGCCATGCACGACGTGATGGCGCCCTGCGCCCAGATCGCCTCCACGCTGTTGCGCAGGCCGGCCATGCCGTAGAGCACGAAGGTGAAGGTCAGGCAGCTCACCAGCTGGAACGGCAGCGTGGCGGTGACCTGGGGGGTTTCAAGGGGTTTTTGGGTTTTTTTAGCGGGTTTTTTAGCGGTTTGTACTGGGTGCTGCGGTTGAGGCCAGTAAGTGCAGGTCCATCGGGCCAACCACAAGGGCCAACCACCGGGGTTGAGGGACTGCCTACACCCTGAAACCACCAAACCAAACTAGCAGCGCCCAGGAGTTGACCGCTGAAAACACGCCGCCAAGCAGGGGCCGTCCCTCCCCATACACACGCACCCAGCTGTTAAAAACCCCCACCACACACACGAAACAGAGAAAGCCCCCAACCACATACACACCACGCAAAAAAAAGCCACGCAAAAAGCCCAACACATAGACAGACCCCCCCCACCTTTGCCAGGTAGTAGGCCGAGGGCGAGTACAGCTTGGCGCTGACATCGGCGAGGTAGGTCGCCTTCCCCGCCGTGTAGAGCGACATGCTGATGTAGGGCATGAGGCAGAAGAAGGCCAGCATGTTGAGGAGCATGTTGATCTTGGCGCGCAGGCTGGTGCTGTCGTTGGGAATCGAGTAGTACAGCAGCCCCATCGTCGCCGCGACCCACGAGTTGGTCAGCGTGCGGCCCGCCACCTCGGCGGGGTTGCGGGTTATCGTTATGTACTCGCGGTACAGCACCCATCTGTACTGCTGCAGCCACCCGGCCGGCCGCAGCAGCGCCGCGCGCTCCTCGTCCATGGCGCACGACGGCAGCGACGCCGCGGCGCGGTCGCACAGCGTCGCGCGGGAGGGGCTGCACGGCCGCCGCGGGCTGCGCGGTGGCTGCTGCTGCTGCTGCTGCTGCTGCGCGCCCCAGCCGCCGGCGCCGCCGCCGGCGCCGCCGTACGCACCAATGCCGCTGCTCCCGCTGCTGCTGCCGCCGCTGCCGAGGGGGCCGCTGAGGCCCATGCCCCCCGCCAGAAGCTTCTCCTTGCTGCCGCCGCCGCCGCCGTCGAGCCCCCTGCCGCCGTGGTGCGCCCGGATAAGCGGCGGCAAACCCCCTCCGCCGCCGCCGCCGCCGCCGCCGCCCCAGCCGCCGCCCCGCGCCCGGTGCAGGATGGAGCTGTCGTCCGTCTCCCCCGTCGCCAGCCGGCAGCTGCTGTGCACGCCCAGCCACTGCGCGACAAAGTGCGCGCTGAGCGTGCGCACCTCGCGCCTGCTGCTGATGGTCGTGCCAAAGTAGGCGCGCGGCTTGTGGCTGCCGCAGGCCACCAAGTCCAGAGCCCAGTCCGGGACCGTGCCGTGCAGTCCGGCGTTGTAGTCAAAGCCCAGGCTGGCGAACCAGTCCGGCAGCCCGTCGCAGGTACCGGTGTACATGAGGCGCCCGCAGGACAGGAGGGTGACCGAGTCAAACATTGACCAGATCGCAGCGCGGGGCTGGTGGATGCAGGCGATGACAATGTGGCCGTTGTCGCGCGCCATGCGGCGCAGGTAGCCCATGACCTGTGGGGTTTTATGGAAGGGGTGGTTCAGGGTTTAGATGGCGGCGCGCCGCACGTTCAGGCTGCAAAGGCCCCGCTGCTCATAGGCAAATGCCCGCCGCGGCCAGGGCACTGATGCGCGCAGGCGGCTGCCGCGGCCGCGGGGCAGCAGCGCCCACCGTCAGCGCCGCAAAAGAGTCCAGCCCGGTCGTCGGCTCGTCCAGAAACACCACGCTCGGCGCCGCCAGCACGCCCGCCGCGATCGACAGCCGCTTGCGCTCCCCGCCGGACAGCCCGCGGTGGAACAGCCCGCCGGGCACCTGCCCGCCCACGAGCGTTTTGGCGGCGGCGGCGAGGCCCATTTCGCGTAGCACCTCGTCCACGCGCGCCGCGCGGCGCGAGGCCAGACAGCGGGAGGGCAGGATGATGCCCGCATAGAACTGGAGGGTCTGGGGGGGTGGTGAAGCGGGGCGGGGGAGGGAGCATAGGTTTTGATTGGGGCGGTTCCGTTGGCTATGGCAGGCGCCGGCGGCCGAGGCTTTCCCAGCAGGTGGGCACGGCTTTGCTGCCCACAGAGGCAGTGGGCTGCACCCGTTAGCCTTAATGAATTGCTGTCAGGCGCGCCGCCAGTCTTTTGAGACCCTCGCGCCCAGGCGCGCACCTCCAGCGTCGTCATCACCGGCACAAAGTTGTCAAACTGCGGCACGTAGGCGGTGCGCCGGATGAACGCGGCGTCCGCGGGCAGGCCGTCCACCAGCACCACGCCGCCGAGGTGGCCCGTTGACTTGCGCTGCGCGAGGATGTCCATGAGGGTGGACTTGCCCGCGCCAGAGGGGCCCATCAGCGCCTGCGGGGGTGCGGGGGCGGCCGCGGGGGTTGGTGCTGCGTGCCGCTGCCTGGGCCCCCTTTCTGCTGCGCCCACTGCTGGCCGCCTCCAAGCCGCCGCTGCTCAGCTCTCGTGCGCCGCCGCCGCAGCCGGCCCGCGCCCGCCCGCAGCCCCCCACCCCTCTCCGCGCCCCCGCCGGCGCCGCGCCGGAGCAAACGCAGGTTCAACCTGCGTGTGTGTGCCGCACCTGCATCTCCGAGGGCCGCGCCGAGCCGTAGACATCCTTGAGCACCCATTTGTTCCCAGTGTTGGTGGAGTACCAGCAGCTCAGCGCCTGCCACTCCAGCTCGATGCGGTCGACCTCCGCCACTGAGGGCTGCGTGCTGCCGCTGCTGACGCGGTGGCCGTCGAGCTCCGAGGCTTGCAGCTCTGCGCGGGAAAGGGTTGCGGCGCCGGTTTGGGGCTCGAGGGTCCGCAGCCGCTGCTGCTGCAGACGCGCCCCCGCTGCAGCGCATGTGCCACGCCCAACCCTGCCCTGGCGGCGGCCCAGGCGTCCTCAGCGCCGCATCAATGGGCCTTGAAACGCGTTTAACGCCACCCCTAATCACCTGCGAGGCGGCCCTTGGGGTGCGCGAGCTCGTCGAGGTCCTCGCCGGGCGTCCCGCTCCCGCCCTCCGGCTGCACCGCCGGCAGCCTCTCCACGGGAGCCCGCAAAAAGCAGCAGCAAAACAGCCTACGCAGGCTGAGTTGGGGGTTCGTGACGAGCATCGACTTGACGAGCCAATAGCCCGAGAACAGGTGGGCGAAGGCGAACGCTGACACCCATAGCGGCACTATGGTCGTTTCTCCGCCCTCTCGGGCCTTGGGGACCCACATACCGCCCCGCGCCCCCGAGCGGGGCGGGCTGGCAGCAGCTGTTACAAGCCCCGCGGGGCCGCTGGCAGTCCGGGGGGCCGTATTTGGTGTCACTTACTTGTTTAATACCGATCGAAAGTTTCGCTGCTGCAGAAGGCCGAGCGGGACGACCCGGAGCGGAACAGCCAGAGCAGCAGCGCGAATGCAGACTGTGTGCCGCGGCGCCGGCGGGGAGGTCAGACGCAGAATCCGCACCGTGTATTTACAATAGAGCCCTTGAGACCGCCGTTCTAGTGGTCAGAGATTGAGAGGCCCCGGGCAACCCACGCCCACAGCGCCCATTCCCGCTTGCCTTTGCAGCAGGACAAAGCGGAGGAACAATGCTCGCCCCACAAGCGGCGCGGTCCGCGCTCGGTGGCTCCCGCATTCGCGGCGGCAGCGCGGTGCGTGCGTGCATGCGCGCCTAGTGCTGCGCCGCCGTGCTGTCCAAAGCCGCGCCCGCTGGGCGCCCCCTGCCGCCCCGGCGCAGCTGTGGGCCTGCCCGGGAGAGCCGTTTGCATTGCGCAGCCCTCCCTCTGCGTTCTCACGTCCCAGCATTCGACCCGCCCACCCGCCGGCCGGCAGGCGGCAGCCCCCCGCAGCGGCTTGCGCCGCGTGCCGCTCGCGCCGGCGCGCGCCCCCGGCGGCAGCGGGCACCCCGACGCGGCGGCGCCGTCGGCGCGCGTCGCGGCGTTCCAGGGCCGGGGGCCCAACGGCGCCGAGCGGCTGCTCGCATCGGTGAGCGGCGCGCAGCGGCGGCTCGCCCGCGCGGAGTCCGCCCCCCCTTTGCCCGCCCCCCGCCCCGCCGGCGCCAAATCCCTCGCTCC
Organism: Raphidocelis subcapitata; assembly: GCA_003203535.1. Classification (NCBI taxonomy): domain Eukaryota; kingdom Viridiplantae; phylum Chlorophyta; class Chlorophyceae; order Sphaeropleales; family Selenastraceae; genus Raphidocelis; species Raphidocelis subcapitata. The sequence goes on from BDRX01000031.1 coordinate 54,202, forward strand.
CGGCAAACCCCCGGCCCCACTCCCCCCCCCCCTCCCCTCCACCCCCCGAGCAGCTGCCCTACCTGCTGCCCCTCCTGGACACGCTGCCCTACGGCCGCTTCCTCTTTGCGCAGTACCCCTTCATCGCGCGCGCGCTGTCCCCGCTCGCGCCCCTCAACTCCCTGTACCACGCCATCCCCTTTGGCCCCTTCCTCGTGTTCCTGGGGGTCTACAGCTTGATAGTCAACAACCAGAACCTCAGCCGGTGCGGCGGGCGCGGGCTGTCAACTCGTCACACTGCAGCTGCGCGGCGCGCGGCCGCGCCCAGCGGATGCCGCAGCCGCCGCGCCCGTTGCCCTCTGCTCCGCTCGCGCTGCACGCCCCGCCTGACCCTCCAACCCTTGTCCTTCGACCTCAACCCCCTCCCCTCCTAACCCCCCCCCCCCCAGCTACACGCGCTACAACGCGGCGCAGGCGGTGGTGCTGGACATCCTGCTGATCGTGCGCCCGCGCAGCTGCTTGCAGCTTTGATCAACCTTGTTGGCCTGCAGTTGATGGCCTGCATTCGTTGGCCCTGCAGTTTTTGGCCTGCATTTGTTGGCCTGCAGTTGTCGGTCCTGCCTTGGCTGCGTGCACACATCCACCCGCACGCGCTCAGTCCGCCTCCGCGCCTTTCCGCGCCGAGCCTCGGCCGCCAACGCACCGCCCGCCCCCGCCGCACCCCCCAACCCAAACGCCCCCCCTCCCCCGCCGCATCCCCCACGCCAACCGCCCCCAGATCCCTCAGCTGCTGCTCGACACCGCCGGCAGCATGCGCGGCGGCGGCATCGGGGGGCTGGGCACGGAGCTGTACATCACCTCAAGCAACACGGTGAGAGCCCTGGGGGTTCAGTTATGGGCCTGGGGAGTGGTTTCTTCAGTGGCCACTGGACTTTTGCACGGGGCACTTTGGATGCGCACACAGTCGCCCCGCGCACCAGCTGTCCTGGGCCGCGCGCGCCTGGAGACCCGGCAAGCGCGCCGCGCAGACGCCTGCGCCGCGCCCCGCCCGCCCGCAGGTCTTCCTGTTTGCCGCCGTGTGCGCCGCCTACGGAATGGGCGCCTGCGCGGTCGGCCAGATGCCGCGGCTGCCGCTGGTCGCCGACGCGGCCGACTCGCAGGTCCGGTAGGCAGCTGCCGCCCACATTTGGGCTTTAGTCACCTGCGGCGCGCCGCCACAAACAGGGGGCGGCTGCAGCCCGGCCATTGCCGCTGCACGCCTGCTGGTGCTGCTGCTGGTGCTGGGCTGCAGCCGAGCCTGCCTGGCTGCCGCCACGCACCGCGCCGCCCCTTGCGCCCCCTGCTGCGGAAGAGACACCCTGTAAATGCGGCCGCGACCACACCTGCATGTTACCCTAGCAGAGACCAGCACGCCAGCCGGCCAGGCGGGAAGGAAGTCATTGGCAGGCCCCGCGCCGCCGCCGCGCCGCGCGGCGCGTACGCGGCGAGCACACAGGGCACAGGGCCGGCGCGGTTGCGAGCGAGGCGAAAGCGCAGAGCGAGGTGCTGAGTGCGCTGTGCCAGAATTCAAAGGGGGCCACCTCGGCGGGGCGCAAAGGCCGGCCGCGCGGCCGGCGGCCGGCAGCCGGCTGTTTGGGGTTTGGCCCGCCGCCGGCCCCGCCGTGCCGTGCCGTATGCGCGGGGTCTCCCCGGCTGCCGGCGGCGCCTTGCATCGGAGCCGCGGCAGGGAGCGGCCCCGCGCGGCCGCGGCGGCGCGCGCGCCGGTGGGAAATAAGGGTCGCCGCTGCATCGCTGCAGCGCGTCGGGGGTCGTTCGGGGTTCGTGCTCGCAAAGTGCGGGGCGCCGAAACGCAGTGCAGCGGCCGCGCGCGCCAACGCGGGGCGCGCGGCCGCGCGTGGCTGCAGTTGGCCAGGCGGGCGGCCCAAAGAAACGGGGCTGGGCAGCGAAAAGGCGGAAGAGGGTCTGCACTCGGGCAAAAGGGCTGGGGGGCGGTCTCGGGGTCATCACATTTTGGGGGCATTTTGGGGCATTTCGGGTCGCATCCGCAGGAAAACAACAACCGATGGAGGGTGGGTGGGGGGGGAAGCCCCACTGGGGACAGCAGCCTGGGGTTTCTGTACGCGAGATGTCGCCGGCATAAATAATGAATGAGAGAGCTCCGCGTGGAGCGGCCCGCCGACTGCCCAACCGCAGCGCCGCGCAGGCGCGAACAAAAACGGGTGGGGGGGGGGGGTAGGGGCCGCGCGGGCCGAAAACCGCTCACGGCGCTCACGGCGGGGCGCCGCCCGCCTCGCCCTCGGCGCCCGCGTCGTCGCCGTCGTCGCCGGCGGCGTCCAGCGAGAAGACGTAGAAGCGCGAGGGGCAGGTCATGGGCAGGCCGTTGAAGTCGCAGGCGCCGGCGACTGTGTAGGCGCCCGCGTTGCCAAACACCAGCCAGTCGCCGGTGCGCAGCTCGGGCAGCTGCACGTCCTTGTAGACGTAGTCGGCGCTGTCGCAGGTGGGGCCCCACAGCGTGGACGGTAGCGTCGGCTCCTCGCCGCCGCCGGCGACGCGCGGCCGGGGCGGCAGCAGCGGCGAGCGCAGCACGTGCGCCTCGGGGCGCTGCCCGTCGTAGAGGATGCAGTTGAAGGAGCCGTACAGGCCGTCCGTCAGCCAGTAGTCTTTGTGCACGCCGCCGCCGGGCAGCGGGCGGTCGCGCCGGCCGTAGACGGGCACCGCCAGCGCCGCGGAGGCCTCTGCAAAGTAGCGGCCCGGCTCCGCAATGACCCGCACCGCGAGCTCGGGGGGAAAGTGCGCCGCGAGCGCCGCGTTGACGGTGCGCGCGACGCCGCCAAACACGACGTTGCCCGCGGCGTCAAAGTGGCCCGTGAAGCCGCCGCCGATGTCGAGCAGCCGCATGGCGTGGCCGGCGGCCGCGCCGGCGTCGAAGATGCGGCGCGCCGTTGCGATGGCGGCGTCGAACGCGGCCAGGTTCTTGCAGGCGGAGCCCACGTGGAAGGACACGCCCACCACGCGCAGGCCCAGCGACGCGGCGGCGGCCAGCAGCGCGGGCGCCTCCTCGGGGTCTGCGCCGTACTTCAGGCCCAGCGGCACGCGCGCCTGGGGGTTTTAGGTTTTTTTTTTGGGGGGGGGGGGTGGGGGGAGGGAAGGGGGTGAGGTCAGGTGGGGGGGTGGAGGCTGCCGTGTGCGCATGCGCCGCATGCACGGGCCGGCAGCTGCTGGGACGCAGAGCGCGCCCGCCGCATGCAGCTGTTAACGGGCCAGCGCCGCGCCGAGCGGAAGGCCGAAAGGAAGCAGCGGGCGGCATGGGGGGCCGCGCACCTCTGGGTCGTCGCAGCGCACGCGCATGACGAGGCCGACGCCGGGGTAGTAAGCCGCCACCTTTGCGAGCTCGCCCTCGGTGTCAAAGGTGGTCAGCCCTATGCCCGCGTCCCTTGCGAACCGCAGGTCCGCGGGGCGCTTGCAGGGGTGCGCAAAGATGACGCGGTCGCGCGCCACGCCCAGCGCCAGCACCGCCTCGATCTCCGCCTTGGAAGCGCAGTCAAACCCCGCGCCCAGCGCGGCCAGCAGGCGCAGCAGGCCGGGCTCGGGGTTGCACTTGACCGCGTAGAAGGGCGCCACGCGCGGCATGGCGGCGGCCCAGCTGCGGTAGAGGCGCACCGTGTTGCCGAGGTCGTAGACGTAGGTGGTGTCGTCCAGGGAGTGGGCCTGGGGGGGGGGGGGGGCGCGAGGGGTTGGCGGCATTGGGGGGGATGCGTGGGGGGGGGGGGGGGGGGGGGGGGGGGGGGGGGGGGGGGGGGGGGGGGGGGGGGGGGGGGGGGGGGGGGGGATGCGTTGGGGGCGTGCGTGCGTCGAGGGCACCGTGGTTTTGGGTCGGTTCTACCCCAAGCGGCAGGCGCGGCGCGCAAGCATGGGGGGTTCTGCGCAGGTGCATGCGGCAGGGGCAAGGTTTCCCCGCCCCCCTCCCATCGTCCCCTGCTGCGCCTGCATCCCCCTTGCTGCACCCCCGCCCCCCCGGCCAGCCGCGCACCTTGATGAGCCCCGTCAGCACGCGCTTCATGCCCTCCACGCCGCCGTGCGCCACGCGCCGCACGCCCAGGTCTGCGAGCACGGCGGCCGCGGCGACGCAGCCAGTGGCCTGGTACTGCCAGCTGCGCTTCACGACCTCAGAGGCGGCGCGCACCTTGGCCGCGCGCGTGGGGTCGGCGGGCGGCGCCGCCGCGGCGGCGGCGGCGGCGGCGGCGGCGGCGGCGGCGGCGTCCCCGGCGGGCGCGGGCGGCGGCTGGGCGGGCGCGGGCGCGGGCGCGTCGAGGGAGAGCTCCTCGAGGGCGCAGAGGCTGTCGAGGGCGGTGGGGTCGAGGCTGGGGGCCGCGGCCATCGGGCGCGGGCTCAGCACCTGCGCCATGGCGGCTGGGGTGGATAGGCTGCGCGCGCGGAAGCTGGTCTTCGAGAGCGGGTCCGGCCTGCGGCGCGGGGGCAGCGGCGGGTGCGCTAGGCGGCATTTTGTTTGGGGGGATCGATGCGGCAGCAATGCGCCAGCTTGGTGAGGGTGGGCTGGGCCACCGCGGGGCCGGCAGGCCGGCACGCAGCCGGGGGGCATCGAACGGGGACGCGCCGCCGAGCTGTCGTGCGCCGCGCAACGACGCCGGCCGCGGATGCTGCGGCGCCCCGCTGCGCACGCGCAGCGGTCGGGCGGCAGCAGCGGTCCCCCACGGATGCATTCCGCGCAACCGGGGGCCGGGGCGCCGCGTTCAGCGGCCGCGAGTCTCTGGCCAGGGCCGTTTCTCGAGCAGGCGCCCTGGCGGCAATGCCCCCGCGCTGGCCGGGCCGCTCGACACGCCGGCTGCACGGCCATGCACCTTTTAATGCCGCGGCCCCGGCTCGGGGGCTGCGCGCGCAGCGGGTCAGCAGTGGTCGCAGCCCGCAGTCTTGAGGCCCGCCGGCACCGCCCGCACCTTGGGAGCGATCCACGGGCTTGAAGAGCACGGCCGGCGCGCCGGCCGCGCCCGCGGCCGGCCGACCCCGGCGCGGCGGCGGCGATGGCCGCGTCGCTGTCGGTGGGGCCGGCGGGGGCGCCGGCCGGGGCGGCGCCGCCGCGGGCGCAGCAGCGGCTGCGAGGGTCGGCGGAGCGGCCGGGCGGCAGGGCAAGGGGTTTCCCAGATCAACGCCCCGGCTCGAGCGGCAGTTTCGGAGACAGCGGCAGCAGCGCAAGCAGCAGCGCGCGCAGCAGCGACAGCGGCGGCAGCGGCGATGCCACGGCGGCCCCAGCGCCGGCGCGGCCGCCGGTGCGCGTGCCGCAGCCGTCGCTGGGGCGTCAGCCCGCGATCCGACGCGTGCCTGGGCTGCTGTCCTCAGATCCAGATCTGCTGGAGAGCATCGCCCTCCTGTCCTCCCAGTCCCAGCGGCTGCGCTCCGCCGGCGCGGGCGCAGCACTTGGCGCGGCCGCGGGGAGCGGCGGCGGGGCGCCGCTGCGGCGGGGGGAGGGGGGCCCCGCGCCGCACGGCGCCGGCGCAGCAGGTGCAGGCGCCTGCTGGCTCGAGGCGTGCGCGGGTCAGGCGCGCGTCGAGCGTGGCGTGGCCAAAGCAATGGCATCGTACCACCGCGCGCGGGCACGGGTGGAGGAGGAGATGACTCGGCTCCAGGAGGCGCGCCGCGCGGCGCGGCGGCGGGGCGGGGCCGGCGGCGAGGGCGGCGCCCAGAGCGTGATGGAGGGCGGCGGCCGGCGCAGCGGCGACGGGGCCGGCGCGGCGGCGGCGCGGGGGCTCGCGCACCTCGACTCCCAGCACGCGCCGCCGAGCACCTCGGCTTACTACGGACGGGGCGGCGGCGGCGGCGGCGGCGGCGCGGGGCTGATGGGCGGCGGCGCGGGGGACGGCTGGGTGCGGCGCGCACGGCACGAGGCGAGGGCCGAGGGAGAGAGGGACGTCGCCGCGCTTTTGGCGGCGGCGGCGGCTCGCGGCGACGGCGGCGGCGGCGGCGCCGCCGCGGAGGCGGCGGGCGCAGGCCAGGGCGCGGGGGCCGCCGCGGCCGAGGCGCTGGCGCGGGCGCTGGTGCCTTTGCCGGACATGCCTCATCTCACGGTGGGCTTTGGTTTGACAAGCTGTTTGATTTTGACAAACCATATTGCACTGCTATGGCCGCCCAAATTGCCGCGCCGCGCAGCCGGCTGAGGGGTGGTGCTGGTATGAGGGGCGCGGTCGGCCCGTGTGTGGCGGCTCTCGGGGATGAGCCTGGCGCAGTTGGTGCTACGAGGCAACAAACGAGTGATTGACCCCCCTACCCCATTCCAAAATCCCCCCCCTCAGTGCGTCGCGGCGCTGCCCCGCCCCGGCGCGGGCTTGGAGCCCGGCAGCAAGGCGGCCAATGGCAAAGGGGGCAGCGGCGGCAAGGGCAAGCGCGGCGGCAAGGCCAAGGGGAAGGGCAAGGCCAAGAAAAAGGCCGCGGTTTGAAAAGGGTTTGAGGATTGGCGGGATTGTAAGCGCATTCAAATCTGGGCTGTATGTACCGAGCGGGCAGGCGCACGGCGATTGGCGCGGCAGGCCAGCCCGCCGCGGTCACCGCAATCCGCCCGCGCCCGCCCGCGCGCCAGCGCCGGTGTGATGCGGGCACCCCTTGCCGCGCCGCGCCGCTTTACAGAGCTCGGCCTGATTCGTACGTCGCACCGGTGCCGTTCCTCGCCCTTTCCCTTCGCCTCTCGCTGGCAGTTTCGCTTCGGGGGAGAAAGCGGGGGGCCAGCAAAAAATGGCCTCGGAGGCTCCAGCGCGCTGGAATGCGCGCAACCCAGCCGTCCGGCGGATCATGCAGGTGCGGAACGGTGTCGAGGGGCTATTGCAGTTCAGGGAGGCCGCCGAGCGCGAGCGGGGAGGTCACACCAGCGCTCGCGGGCTTCGCGCCCCTCGTTCCGCAGGAAATCCGGGAGCTGCAGCAGGAGCAGTCGACCGAGTTCATCGCGGAGGCAATGGAGGTGCGTATCGAGCCGGCTGCGGCGCGCGCGGGGTCGGCAACGGCCGGGAAGGTGGACACCGATCGCTGCCAGGCCCTGGCCCGGCTCTCGTCGGGTGCCCTGCCTGAGCGCGACCCCTCGCCGCTGCTTTTGCCCCCTGATGCGCAGGATGACATATTCGAGTTCGCCTTCGCCGTGCGGGGCCCGCCGGACACGGAGTTCGAGGTGCGCCGCGCCGCGCTGCGCGCCGTCCAGCGCCCACCGCCGCGCGCGGCCCCAGCGCCCGCCCAATCGCCGCGCCGCTGCGTCGGAACGGCCGGGCGCGCATCTCAGCCGTTGCGGAAGGAGGCTCGTGCCCTGCCCGGGGCCCAGGCGGTCGCAAGCTCGGCAGCGGCGGCGCCAGCACGCCAGCGCAGAGGCGCGCCCCCCACCGCCGCCGCCCTCGAACCCTCCCAACCCCACCTAACACGGCCCAACCCCGACCCAAACCCACCGCGCGCAGGGAGGGATCTACCACGGCCGCATCCTGCTGCCCGCGGAGTACCCATTCAAGCCCCCCAGCTTCCTGATGCTGACCCCCAGCGGGCGGTTCCAGACGGCCGTCAAGATCTGCCTCTCCATATCCAGCCACCACCCGGAGCACTGGCAGCCCAGCTGGAGCGTGCGCACCGCGCTGACAGCGCTGATCGCCTTCATGCCGTCGCCGGGCGCCGGCGCGCTCGGGTCGCTGGTGCGCACGCGCGCGCATGCACACACATGCGCCGCCCTCCGACACGCATGCAGCATGCGTTTCCGCATGCACGCCCACGATTCTTCTGCATTGCCGGGTCGCGCACTGCCAGCCAACGCTCCCTGCCGCATCGCATGCCCATGCCCCACCGTGCCTGCACCCGCGCCACCCACGACCGTACCGCCCCCGCGCCCCCCACCGCACCGCAGGACTACTCCCCCGAGGAGCGCCGCCAGCTGGCGGCCAAGTCGCGCGCCGCCGCGCCAAAGGTCGCCTCCGCGGCGCGGCAGCGGGTCATCGACGACCTCCACGCGCGCATGCTCGCCTCGGAGCCCGCCGCGCGCGCGGCCGCGCCGGCCGAGGCGCCGGCGGCGGCGCTGGCGCGGCTGCGGCGGGAGGTGGAGGCGGCGCATGGCGGCGGCAGCGGCGGCGGCGGCGAGGCGGCGGCGCCGGCGGCGGCGCAGGCGCAGGCGGCGGCTGAGGAGGTGGACGCGCCAGCTCAGAGAGCTTCGGACTCGGGGCCCGCCGCGCGCGAGGCCGAGGAGCAGGCGGCGGCGGCGGCGGCGGCAGGGGACGCGACGGCTGCGAAGCAAAAGGCGGCGCCGCCGGCGGGCGAGCAGCCGCAGCAGCAGCCGTTGCAGCCGCAGCAGCAGCAGCAGGAGGAGGAGCAGGAACAGCGGCAAGCGGAGCAGCAGCGCCAGCCGCCGGCGGAGCCCCGCTCAGACCTGCCCCCCGCAGGCGAGCCCTCAGACCAATCCGCCCTCCGCCGCCGCGCCCCGCCCGCGCCGTCGTCGCCGTCCGCCGCGGCGCGCCCGTGGCCGCCGCGCGCGCCCGCGGGCTCGCCGGCCGCGGAGGGCGGCGGGCCGGAGCTGCGGCTGCGCGCGGCGCAGGCGCAGGCGGCGGCGGCGTCGGGGGACCGCGGGCTGACGCTGCTCGCGGTGGTCCTCTCCATCGCCATCGCCGCGCTGCTGCTGCGAAAGATCGCCGCCGCGCTCGGCGGCGGGTCGCGCGTCGACGCCGCGCTGCTGCACTCGCCGTGACGCGGCCGGCGCCGCGGGCCCGCCGCCGCCTGCCGTTGCGCTCGCCGCCCGGCGCGGCAGACGGCCCCCTGCCGCCCGCCGCTCCGGTGGCGCCGGCGCGGCCGCTGCCGCCGCCTGCTCCCGCCCGCCAGGCAGCGGGCCGCCGCCCGCCGTTGCGCCCGCGCCTCGGCCCCGACTTTTCAGGAGCCCCCCCTTCCCTGTGCGCGCCCGCACGTACGGCGTGCGCACCCACCCCCCACGCGGGCTCTGTACAAATAGCCGCCCCCTGTCCCCCGCCCCCGACCCAACCCCCCAAAGAATGCCCCTGCTCCCCGCCTGTATGTGCCGCCGCCGGCGCCGGGCGGCGGCTCCCTTTTTGCGCCGCCCCCTAACCGCCGCGGGGAGGGGGCAATGCGTCCCGCCCTGCGCCGGCTTTTGACCAACGCCCCCCGCGCGCGCCGCGGCCCGGCCAAGAGGCCCCGCCGGCCGGCCGTGCCGGGGCGCGCCGGATTTTGGATGGTTTCTGTGGGCTCTTGAACCGCCCCGCCCCGGTCCTGCGGCAAGTGCCGCGTCTCCAGCATCAAACACACACCGCATGCGCATGCACCCGCGCAGCACAGACCGCGGCCCCGGCTGCCGCGCCCCGCAAGCGCCCCCCCCACCGCCACCCCCACCCCTACCCCCCCTACCCCCGTGTTGTGAGCACGGCGGCTGTTGTACACTTTTGGTCGCCCCAAGTTAATGCCGTTCTGTTAACACGGACGCCGCAGGCGGTTACAGAGGGGATTTAAACAGAGGGGAAGCGGGGAGACAGAGACGCGCAGCCGGGAATCGGGATCTCAGATCGCCGGATCTCAAAATCGCGAGACCTCAGATCACCAGATCACTCCTCCAGCTTCAGGAGGCCCTCCAAAACCTCGACCGCCCCCGCAGCCCCCGCCGCCCCCGCCTTTGCCGCCGCCGCGGCGGCCTCGCGAACCGGGCCGCGCAGCACGGGGCCGAACGTGGTGGTAACCCGGTACGCCGCGGTTTTCGCGACGTCGAGCAGCGCCGCCGCCGCGGGGTCCACCGCCGCCGCAGACAGCCCCGCGCGCGGCGCGGCGGCGGCGGCGCCGCCGCCGGCGAGCCGCAGCAGCGGCGCGAGCGGCGGGGGGGCCGCGGGGGGCGGGCGGCGGAGGGCCGATGCGGCCTGCGGGGGGGACGGTGTTTGGCGGGTGTTTGGGGGTTGGACAGCGGGGCTAGGCCTGTCGGCGGGCGCTCCGCTGGCCTGCCTGGATGAATCGGTCGAAAAAAGCCAGGAAGCAGACGGGCAGGCGGCAGCACCACGCCCCAAAAAGCAGCCACGGCAAGCGCCCCTCCGCCCCCCGCCCCAAAAGGCGGCGCACCGCCGCCGCCTTGACGTGCGCGGTCAGCACCGCCACCGCCGACAGCAGCCCGACTGCGGCGTCCCCCAGCCCGGGGCTGCTGAGCTGCGCGACGCCGAAAGAATCCCTCGACAGCGACGCCGCCGCCAGCCCCGACAGCGCGCGGAGGCACCACGCGGCGCGGTAGAAGCGGCTGCGCGCGTGCCACTCCGCCAAGACCTCCTCCCGCCTCGGCGCGGCGGCGGCGCCGCCGCCGCCGCCGCCGCCCGGCCGCAGCGCCGCGTTCCAGCGGACGCCGGCGGCGCCGCCGCCGGCGCCGCCGGCGGCCGGCGGCGCGGCGCGGCCGGCGGAGAGGACTGCGTTCAGGTCCCCCACCTCCTGAAGGCACAGCCGCACCAGCGGCACCCACCCCGTGGCGCCGGTCTCGTCGGAAAAAACGGAAGCCAGGCGGGCCGCGGCGCCGGGGGCGCCCTCGGCGACGGCAGCCAGGTCAGCGAGGGCCCAGTCCTGCGGGCGAGAGCGAGGGGTTTGTTTTTTTTTTGGGGGGGGGGGCTACTAAGCGGGTGTCTGGCCAAGTGCCGCTGCACCCCCCAAGCGGGTCCCAAGCACGGCACACACATACGCCCACCCCAAGCAGGCAGCGAGTGCCCCCGCAAAAACACAAACGCTGGCGCGCGCCTGAATCAGGGGGTCTGGGTGCCTCAGCGCCGCCAGCAGCGCCCTGGTCGCGTCCGGCGCCCCCTCCCCCCCAAACGCCACCGGCTCTGTAAACACGACCTCCAGCACGTGCGCCGCCATAGTCCAAACAAAAGCGCACAGCGCGCCCGCCCGCCACGCCGCTGCAGCAGCCGCGAGGCCCGGCAGCGGCGGCGGGCCGCCGCCGCGCCAGGAGGGCGGCAGCAGCGCGGGCGCGGCGAGGGCGGCGGCGAGGGCGGCGGTGGGGAGCGCGACGGCGGAGCGGGCGGCTGCGGGGCGTTTTTTTGGGGTGTGGGGGGGGGGTTATGCGGCGGGGCGCGCCAAAAGCGACGGCGGGCGCGGCGCGCGCGCGCGCTCGGGCGCTGACGCATTTCAAACGTTCAGGGCTGCTGCGCACGTGCGAGGCCCCCACACCACCAACGCACACAAACACCACCCCACCCCACACCCGCGCGCAGCCGCTGCTTGACTCGGTATTAGCTCCCTACCCTCCACCCCCCCCCTGTCAACACAACATAAACATCAACAAAACAAAACAGCCCCCCCCACCCGCGCGCAGCCGCTGCTTCACTCGGTAGTAGCGGGGCCGCTGCACAATGGGATAGGACAGAACATTCTTGGCCCTGGGGGGGGGGGGTGTTGAGGGTGCAGTGGCGCAGGTTTGAGTGAGTTGGGCAGGGGGGGCGGCGGGTTGCAGGTGGGGGGTGCGGCAGGCGGGCTGAGTGGAGTGCGGCGGCGCAGGTTTGGCGGGTGTGTGAGCAGGGTGGCTCCGGGTCTCTGCACTGACCGTCCAAAGCCCGTTGGCAACCCCCAAACATCAACCTGAGAATGGCACAAATCAACCCCCACCTGACCAGGTAGCCCACTGCCATTGCCCCCCACCCCAAACCACCACACCAAACCACCACCCAAAAGCACCACCCCCAACCCAGCCCCCCCAAAAGCCCTCTTCCCCCCCCCCACCTGACCAGGTAGCCCACTGCATACGCCAGCCCCTGCCCCCAACCCCAACCCCCAAAACACACCACCACTCCCAACCCAGCCCCCCAAAGCCCTCTCCCACCCCACCTGACCAGGTAGCCCACTGCATACGCCAGCCCCAGCGCGACTCCATACCAAAGCAGCCAGCTCGGGGAGCCTGGGGGTGGGGTGGGGGGCGGCAAAGGGAGAGGACAGGGTGTCATTGGGGAGAGGATGGGGCCCAGGGGGGGGGGGGGCGTGCTGAGAAGCCGCCTGCGTGGGAGGGAGGGCTCGACCTCCGCTGGCACCCCGCGCCCAGCCCACAGCTGACCAAAACGCCGCGCTGCCCCTTTTCGCGGCCGGCGCCGCCGCTCCCCCATGCGCCCGCGCTGCCCTCCCCGCCCCAACCAAACGGAAAGCAGCGCCCCCTCCGCCAAAGCCAAAAGCCAAAGAGCCAAAGCCAAAGAGCGCACCGCCGCCCTTGCCGCCGCCCGCGAGCCCGCGCACGCCGACGGCGCCGGAGAGGGCGCACGCGGCGTACAGAGCGAGCGCCTCTAGCGCCGCCCGCGCCGTGCGGCCCCGCAGGCAGCAGCGCGCGGCGAGCAGGCTGGGCCACCCCCTGCCGTGCAGCCCCAGCCGCGGCGCGTGCACGGGCGGCACGTCCGTCGAGGAAAGCAGGCGGCGCTGTGCGGCGAGGACGAGCAGGCTGGTGGCGTAGAGCGCGGCGGCGGCCAGCACGCCGGCGGGGGACAGCGCGCGCCGCGGCAGCTGCGACCCCGGCGCGGCGGCCAGGTGCCACAGCGCGGCGCCCAGCGCGAAGGTGCCGGTGTGCCAGACGGCCGCGCCCACAAACTTCCAGGTCACCAGCTCCGCGAACGGGTCGGCGGGCGACGCGGCGCCCGCCGACGAGGCCATTTTTGGCGCCCGGATCGGGCGAATGCGATCTGGGCTGGGCTTGCGGTGGCCTGATTTGATGTGCCTTGATCGACATGGATGAGCCGGTGAGGACCGAGAGATCGGCCGTTTTAGAAGCGAGGCACCGGGTGTGTGTGCAGTGGTCCCGGCAACCCAGGGGCGCCTCTGATGTCTGTTCTGGCGTCGTCAGAGCACAATTTGGGTCATCGATTGAAGATCGCCACCCGATTGAGAGCCGTTGGACCCCTCAGGTGCAAGCCTTGCAGACCCCTCCCCCTTCGGCACAGGCCCCTCCCGCTCCGCACCCTCCGCAACCATGCTGGGCGTGCAATCCGCCTCGGGCCGCGTCCGGGGCTCCAGTGAGCGCCAGGCGGCGGGATCCCCCATCACGCGGGCCGGCGGGCGGCGGCGCGCGGTGGCGCCTGTGGCGCCCCCGGGCGCCGCGCCGAGCCCGCTGCGGCGCGTCTCCAGTCTGCCGGGGCCAAACGTGCCCATCGACACCACAGCGGGCGGCGGGTGAGTCTGCCGGAGCGGCGCCGCGCTTGGCCGCAACGCCCCGCATGCGTGGCCGCGGCGCGCCGCATGGGTGCGTGGGGCGGGCCCCGGCCCCCTGCCGCCGCGCCGGCCTCCGGAGCGTTCCCGCCGCCGCGCATGCAGACGCCCCATGCGCACGCGCACGCGCGCCGCCGCCGCGCACGCGCACCCGCGCCGGCCGCGGCGGGCCGCCACCCCCGCCGCCTCGGCCCCCGGACCCCCCAAGCCCCGCCGCCGCCGCCGCGCGGCCCGAACAAACCGCGGCACCGCCCAAAACCCGCCGCCGCCGCCGCCGCCGCCGCCGCAGCTCGGCCGCCGTGGCCGCCGCGCCCGCGCCGCCCCCGAAGGCGGTCGCCGAGGCGTACAAGGGGCAGCGCGCCGTCGTCGTCGGCGCGGGGCCGGCGGGATCCACGGCCGCCATGTTCCTGGCGCGGCGCGGTGGGTGGCGGAGGGGGGGTGATTTTCGGGGGAGGGGCTCGGGCAGATTCGGGGCCGGCGCGCGGGGAGCAGGGGCCTCAGGACCAAAACCACCCACCCCCAACAAACCAAACCCCCCAAAGGCTTCGAGGTGGACGTGTACGAGCGCCGCCCGGAGCCCAGCCAGGACGCTGTAGACACGGGTGGGCCTTTTTTGAAGGGGGGGCTACGTTTGCTTTGTTTTTGTTTGAAGGTTTGGCCCCCTTTCCTCGATGGGGGCTTCGGGTGGGGCTGTTTGGGGGTTTGTAAAGCAATCTGCTTTGGATCGATTTTTATGCTTTGGCCCCCTTCGAACCGACAAACCCCAACCGCTACCCCAAGCCCAACAGCTCCCCAATCTGCTGTACCGACAAACCCCAACCCCCGACCCCCATCCAGGGCGTGCTTACATCATCGTCCTCATCCCCCGCGGCCAGAGGGCACTCAGCGAGGTGGGGGGGTGGGACAGTTTAAAATGGGGGTGCAACCGGGAGGGTTGTGTTACTTGTGAGGGGGGCCCGCGGCGCGGCCTGCGGCTGAAATCCAGGGAGCAACGTGCCAAGCCCCTAAGCCAGCCGAAACACAACTATCACCCCAAACAAACCCCAAGGAAACCCCAAAACGCCCAAAGGCACCCAACCGACACAACCCACCCTTAAATTCAAACCCAAACCCCCCAGCTGGGCGTGCCCCTGCCCACGGACGGCCACAGCGTCTCCCAGGGCAGCGTGCGCCACAGCCGCACGGGCAAGGTGTCTGTCAGCAGGGAGGCCGGCAACGTTACCTTCTCCCGCGCCGGGCTGGCGCAGTTTCTGATCGACGAGGTTTGTTTCGCTTTCATTGCTGTTGTGCTGGCCCCCTTTTACCCGTGCCTGCGTGTTTGGGCGCTGGCCCGGGTTGGCTGCTTGTGGATTGTTTCGTTTGGCTTTATTTGGCTCTCACCCAGGGTTGGATCGCTGTTGTTGTGGGGCCTGGGAGGAGCGCGGTGCAACGCGCAGGCCTCACACACCCCCAACCACCCCAGCGACAGCGCAAAACCGACGCAAAAAGCGGCAAACAAACCGCCCGCAAAACCGAAACGTCCCAAACACCCCGCCCCAGGCGCGCGCCCGCTACCCCGACCGCATCCGCTTCCACTTTGGGGCTCCCTGCCTGGGGGTGGACCTGGAGGGGAGGGAGGCCTCGTTCGGCGTTGAGGGCGCAGACGGGGAGTCGAACGGCGCGGCCCCGGTGGGTGTGCGCGCAATGGTGTTGTGTTTTGTTATGTTTTGGCCGGGCGGCGCCTGCGACGGCGAGTCAACCGGCGCGGGCCCGGTGGGTGGCGGGCTTTTACTGTGGTGGGTGTGGTGTTTAGGGCGCGCCGCCGCCGGCGACGGCGCGGCCCCGGTCGCTGGTGGGCTTTTGAGGCGCGTTGGAAGACAGGCTCGCGCACGGAGACCCCCAACCAATCCAAGCCCCAAAAACAAACGAAACCCCCCGGAAACGGAAACCCCGAAACCCCCGCCAGGCCGTTTCCGCGCGCTACGACCTGCTCATTGGGGCGGACGGCACCCAATCGGCGGTGCGCGCCGCGATGGCGGCGGCGGACCCGGCCTTTTCTGTGGAAATCGCCGACAGCGGGCGCGAGTGGGTGGCGGGGTTGGGCTTTGGGGGGGACGGGGCCCTCGCTTGGTTTCGCAGGGCCTGGAGTAGCCGCTCAAACCCTCCCACAAGAAACCGCCCAACAACCTCCAAACCCCCGAACCCGCCAAGGCACAACTGCCCAACCCACAAAATGAAATCGCCGCAACCGCAAAACATGAAACCGCCCCCCAACAGATACGTGACCTACCGCGGCCTGCGCGGCGCTATCGAGCCCCCCGAGTTCGCCGCCGGCGGCGGCGCGACGCTCCACCTTTGGGCGAGCGACGACGCGTGGACCTCCTTCACGGCGCACTCGGACCCTGATGGCGCCTACTCGGGGACGCTGTCCCTCAAAACGGGGGGCTTCGAGGTGGGGCGCCGCGCCACCAACCCAGCCTCCCCACCCACCCACCCACCCACCCACCCACCGACACCAAACACAAACCCACCCACCCACTCACCGACACAAACCCACCCACCCGCCCACCCAACAAAACCAAACCAAACAGTGCCTGAAGACCCCCGCCGATTACGAGGCCCTGCTGCGCGCCAAATTCGTGGGCATCCCGGAAGACTGGATAGCGCCCATCGCCGCCCAGGCGGCCACGCAGCGGCCCAGCCCCGCGGGTGCGCACGCTGTCGCTTGGCAATGGGCCCTTTTTTTCTGGCGGGGAAGCCTCGTTTTTTCGCGCCCCGGCCCTATTCAAAATGCAACCAAAGCGACGCAACGCAACGCTCCAGTCGCATACGCGGCACGCGCCAGGCAAGCGCGCTAATGTGCTCTTTCGGAGCACGCCAACAAAAACCCAAACCGCCACCGCCGCCAAACATGACGACATTAACCCACAACATGACACACCCCCTTCACAAAAAAACCCTACAGGCAAGCGCACCAAGTGCTCCCGCCTGGACGCGCCCTCCACCATCCTCATCGGCGACGCGGCACACTCGGTCACCCCCGTGTTCGGGCAGGTGGGGGGGTGGGGGTGTTTGTTTGTTTTGGGGGGGTGGGGCGCTTTGGGGAGTTGTTGTTTGGGTCATTGTGGGTGGGGGCGGCGAGTTGTGTCAGCAGCGCGCCGCCAACAAACCCGCAACCCCCCTCGAAACACAAAACCAAACCAAACAAAAGGGCGCCAACTCGGCGCTTGAGAGCTGCCTGGTGCTTGACGGAGTGCCCTGTCCACCCTCACCCCACCCAAACAAATGAAACCGCCAAAACACCCTTCCCCTTCAAAAGGGCGCCAACTCGGCCCTCGAGAGCTGCCTGGTGATGGACGGAGTGCTGGACGCCGCCGCCGGCGACGCCGCGGCAGTGCCGGCGGCGTTCACTGCGGCGCGGCTGGAGGACGCGCACGCCCTTCAGGAGGTTGACCGGCTGGCCTACTCATTCTTCAGGTGGGGGCTGGCTGGGTTCATCTTGGTGGGGAAAATCTTGGGGCTGCTGGGTTTGGGCTTGTTTCGGGTTTGTTTTGGTGCGGTATGCGCAGCCGCGCAGCCGCGCCCTGCGCTCTTGAAGAAACCGCCCCCCAACCAACCTCCAACCCCCAACCCCCCAAACACCCCCCAACCCCCCAAACACCCCCCCAACCCCCCCAAACACCCCCAACACACACACACACACATACACACCCAAAACAACACCATTCCCCCCCCCACCCCAGGCGGCGCGGCATCTTTGACACCGACTTCCTTGCGCTCCTGGCCCACGTGCTGCTGGGTACAGTTCTGTCAAAGGTGGGCCCTTTTACTAAGCCAAAAAGCTCTGAAAAGGGCCTAAAAGGGCCTAAACCCCACAAGTAACCCAAAAGGCCCCCCAAAGCCCTTTGACGCTTTTAAAAAACGGAACAATTGCCAACCGCCGCCTGCAAACAGAACCCCCCCCCCCAAACAAAACCGCCTCCCCCCCAAAACAAAACCGCCCCCAGATCGTTCCCTTCCTCTACGGCGCCAAGCCGGCGCTGCTGCAGCTCGGGGCCGGCCTGCCGTGAGCCTTTCTTTTTGTTTTTCGTTGCATGTGGCGTTTTTTGTGCTTTCCGCGTGTTTTTCCTGTGTGCCTTTGTTGCCATCAAAACCTCCCCAAAAACCTCCCTGAACAACCCCCCCCCGGCAGCTGCTCCAAAACCTCCCTCCCTCAAAACCTTCCCCCCAAACAAACCATCCCCCCCTCGAAAAAACTCCCTCCTCCCACCCCCCAACCCCCCCGCAGCTACTCCAAAATCCTCAAGGCAGTCCGCCGCGACGCCGCCGCGGCGGCCGTGGGGCTGGCCGCGCTCGGCGTTTGGCTCGGCACGCGGCTGGCGGCGCGGCTGGCGGGGGCGGCTTAGTCAGCCCCGCCGAGGCGGGGCGCGCGACCGGCGCCGGCAGTTGCGTGCCGGGCCGCCCACCCCTGCAACCCCCGACCCTTGCCTCCCCTCTGTTTTTCTCCCCCTCCCTCCCTCTCCCTGCCTCCCTGTTCCCGCCTCAGGCCACCCTGCGCTGTCTCCCTCCCATTCCCCCTCCGTTCCTCTTCCCTCTGTCCCGTCGCACCCGTTTGCCCGCCCCTGGCCCTATGACACGCGGCCCCACCGCCGCGCGCCCCCGCGGCTTTTGCACCCCCGCCGCTGCGCGCTGGCGCGCCGCGCCCGACCCAGAACCCCCAACCCCGTTTGCACCGACCGTGGAGCAGGGCAGGGCCGCGGCAGCCCCCCCCCCCAGCCCCGCCGCCCCCCGCACGTCCCCATGTCGTCTTGTGAGCGATAAGAACCGCGCCACCGCCACCCCACCGCCGCCGCCGCCTGAGTGACGCCGTCGTCTCCTCGCCTTCCGGCCCTGCTGCATGCACTGGCCGCGGCGCCCCATCCATCCCAGCAGCCCCGTGTGCTAGTGCCTGTGCGCGCCGCCGCGAGCATGGGAAACCGGGGGGGGGGCAACCCCGCCGCCCGCCGCGGGAGTTTGACCGAGCCCTGAACCGGCATTTGAGCGCACGCATGCAAGGGCACATGGAGCGCGCCATCAGCACTGATGCAAGCCGAGCGCTGTAACTGGAAAAACCACCAGCTCCGAAAGAGTTTGCCCGCCGAGCCGCGCTTTAACACTCGGAGCAGACAGCGAGCCTTGCTTGGCGCAGGGGGCCGGCCTGGCTACGCGACACCACTAGCAGCGCCGGCAGCGCCCCGCGACGGCGCCGCGACCGCCACCCGCCAGCACTCCTCGACGGCGCCGCTGCCCGCGTCCCGGACAAACACAAACGCCTCCAGACGCGCCGCCCCGGCCGGCCCCGCCACAGCGGGCCCGCTCGATGGCCCGGCCGCCGCCAGTCCTGAGGCCGCGAGCAACTCTGCCGCCCTCCGCACATCGACGGCCAGCGCGACGGCGCACGCGCCGCGCGGCGCCAGCGCCACCGGCCCCGGCGGCGTCAGCGTCAGCAGCCCGGAGGGCGCGTCGGAGGAGAGGGCAAAGGCACGGGGCTGGGGGTAGGGGTTGGCGACCTGGAGCGAGCGCACGACAGCCGCTGGGCCGCTGGAGGAGGCCTCCTCTGCTGGTGGGAGGTCGATCTGGTGAGCGGGGAGGGAGAGCGGGAGAGGGGCGGCGGCGGTGAGTTTCATCGCTGCTGGCTGCACCGAACAGCAGCGCGTGTCCCCCTCCTCCCCACAGCCCCCCGCACACGCACACATGCAAAGAATGCACCCAGCGCGGCACACCTGGATGGTCCTGTCCACGTGAGGGGGCCGCGCGTCGCCGTCTATCAGCAGCGCAGCCAGCAGGCGGCAGCCGGCGGGGCGGCGCCCGCACCCGCTGTCGCCAACCCCGAAGCCGCCGCCGGCGGCGGGCGCGCCGCCAACACTGGTAGGCGCCTCCACCACATGCAGCCGGGCCTGATGATGTTCGGTTTGCAAATCGCAACGCCGGCGCGCAGGCCCATCACTCACTCAGCCTCCCTACCACACATCCTGGCCGGTCAAATGCGCCGGCGCGAAGCTTCTGTGCAGACCGTGCAGACATCAAACTGCCCCATACCAAAGTCCCCTGTATATACCCCAGCAGCTGCCACGCACCTGCCGGGCGCCCGGCGCCGCCGGCCGGAAGCGCAGCGACAGCTGTGAGCTCGTGGGAGCGCCAAGCTGCGGATCCCCGGCGTCGGCCGGCCACCAGGGGGCCATCTCCTCCGGGGCCGAACTGAAGCAGAGGGTCCGCGGCAGACCAGGGGGAGCCCCAAAAGGGCGGCCTCCTCCTGGCCATCCGATTTGGCCCGCGCCGCCGCCGCCACCGCCGCCAGCGCTGGCCCAATCGCCGGCGCGCGAGGCCTGACTACCCCCAGCAGGCGACGACGGCTGCAGCGGCAGCGGCAGCGGCAGCGGCAGCGCGGCGGTGGCCTCGCCCCCATACTCTGCGCCCACCGCCAGCCGCCGGTGAGAGTGCACGCAGAGCCGCGCGCTGGCCAGCGGGCGCGCCGCGAGGGGGTCGGCGCCGGAGTAGAGCCAGACGACAAAGCCCGAGGCCTAGATGGACGATGGCGCACAGTGGGGGGTTTCATTTCAGTTTTGATTGGCGCCGGGGGTCAGCCAGCCCAGGCTGTCTTCGGCAGCTGGGGCTGACACGTGCTGGCACTGCCAAAGGCTTGTGGCACAAGCTCGCACGCACGCAATTGCGGGAGAGCGCATGCATGCGCATTGACCGCCTGTCACAGCGCCCGCAGGCCCTGCTTACGCACTCACCCCTGGTGCCGGCCCCACCCTCCGCCGCAGGTGCAGCACGACTCGGTCGCCGCCCCCGCCGCTGCTGCCGCCGCAAACGTGGCAGCTTCCCGCCGGCGCGCCGGAGCTGGCGCCACCGCCGCTGCTGCCGCACTTGCAGCTGCCAACACCGCAGCCGCCACCGCCTTTGCCACAATCGACAACCACAGCCACCGAAGGGTCACTGCACGCCGCTGTCAGCCCCCGGCAGACGCCACGCAGCTTGCCGCCACTCGTGGCCGAGTGCGTGGCAGGCGGGCAGCAGGCGCCGGGGCCACAACCCGCGGCCGGCAGCTGGGCGGACACAGAGGCCCGCAGCAGCTCCCCCTCGCCGGCGTGCACCCGCAGCGAGCGGCGCGGCGCCGCGCGGCGGGGGACCACCAGCACCTCCAAAATGGCGAGGGGGCAGGCGGGGAGGTGCTCCGAGAACACCTCCACCCTAGGCAACTGCGGCCGCATGACTGCCGCCGCCGCTGCCGGCCCCTCTCGCCCTGCCGTGGCCAGGCCGCCTCTGCTGCCGTCGTCACAGGCACAAGGGCCGTCTTCATCCTCTGCCGCAGCCTCTGGAGGCAGCCGCAGCACAAACGGCAGGGAGGCGCGCTCGCCGGCGGCGAGCGCGACGCGGCCGCCGGCAACAAAGGGCTTGGCCGGCGGCGCGTCGCCGCCGCCGCCGCTGCCGCGGTGGGCGCCGCCGTCGCAGCCGCCGTAAGCTGGGCAGCGCGAGGCAGCCGGGCAGGCCTCGAGAAGGGCGGACAGCTCTCCATCACTTTCGACGGGCCGCAGCAGCATCAGGCCCGCGCCTGCCGGCCCGCCGCCGCCGCCGCCGCCGCCGCCGTAGGCCGCATCTGAAACCGAGGGGCCGGCCGCAGGGGCGACGCGCGCCGCGAACAGTGCGGCACGGCCGGTGGGGTTTTGGAAGGGGTGAAGCAGCAGAAGCGCCTCGCCGGGCGAGGGGCGCGCGAGGCGGCGGGTGACCAGGGCGCGCTCCAGCTGGGACCTGTTTCGTGGGGGGTTTTGACAGGGGGGAAGGAGGAATTGTTGAGGGTCGAGGCACAGAATGACATAAACTGCAATGGGAGTTGAATATCCAGCCGGGGCATGCAGGCTTCCAGGCAGCAGGGGAACAGCTGGCAAGCGGTTTGCCCCACCAGCCCCCAGGTAAGCCCCACAGCCATCTACCTGATGAAGGCGGGCCGCTGCCGCGCGCGCGCCGCCTCGACGTCGGCCAGCAGCTGCCGCTCAAGCTCCAACGCCGCGCCCTGGCCGCCGCCGCCGCCGCCAGCGCCGGCTGCGGCGCGCTCGCCCCAAGGCGTGGCGGCCGCAGTGGCGGCCGTGGTGCCCTGCTGCAGCAGACCCCGCAGCTGCGCCTCACGCGCGAGCTTGCGCTGTTCGAAGCCCATAACGTCCGCCGCCACGTCCCCGCCGCTGCCCCCTTTCTCCTCCTCTGCCGAGTTGAAACGGCTGGGTAGCACCCCAGGCTGCTGCTGCAGCTCCAGCCGCCGCTGGCTCGGCGGCCCCCGCGGACTGCCGGCGCCAGCGCCACGACCATGGCTCGCGCCGGCTGGGGAGCCAAAGCCGACGCGGCCCGCGAGCTCGCGCGCCAGCGGGCTGCCGGGCTCCCGTGGCACGGGGCGCAGCCGGACCGCGGCGGGAGACCCACCGGCCCCCCGAGCGCCGCCCTGGCCCTGCTTGGGCAACGGCGCCGGCGCCACAGCCGGCCGCCGGCCCGCGTTGACCAGCCGCAGCAGCAGGCTGCCGGGCGAGTTGTCAGAGCCCGCCGCCGCGGCACTGCGGGGGCCCCAGCCGCCATCTGCATCGAGCGACGCGGCGCCGTCGGGGCCGGACGCGGCCGGCGGCGCCAGAGGCACCTCCAATTGGACCTCCGCCAGCGCGCGGCCGCCGCAGCGCAGCAGGCCGGAGAGCGGCACGTGCGCTGTCCCGATCTGCGAGGCGTTGGGCGTCAGGCGGGCAGCAGGGACGCGTGAAGGGCAGCCACAACTCGGTTCAAGGAAGCAGTTGCAAGCAACTCGTGCATGAGCGTATGGCGGTACCATCCACACCAATCGCCCCGGCACGCACGCGCCCTGCCCTAAATCCAGGCGCGCACCAGCAGCAGCGACTGCGCGTCCCAAACGTCCACAGCCAGCCGCGCCGCCCCCAGGTAACCGGCCAGCGCCGCCCGCTCGTCTTCCACCAGCGCCGCCGCCAGCCCCGCCGTGCACGCCCAGGCGGCTTGGCTGCCCACCCGAGGGGCCCCGCCGGCAGCACACCGTTGCGTCGGCGGCGGCGAATTCGAATTTGGGCAATCCCCCAGCCGCTCCAGCAGCAGGCTGCCGTCCACAGTCCACGACAGGACGACACCCGCTCCGCCGGCGCCGCTGCCGCCGCTGTTGGCCAGGTGGTCCATCACCAGCAAGGGCCGCGCAGGCGGGCTGCCGCCGTCGCCGCTGCCGCCTGCTGACAATCCTCGCGATTCCGGCTCTCCCAGCCATGTCGTCGGCGTGGCCGCCTCGGGGCGGTCGAAAAACTGAGCGGTGAAAAACACGGACGGGGGCAGCAGGTCGCCTGCGGCGCTGCCGCGGCCGCGCGCGCCAGCGGTGTGGGAGGCGGGGCGCAACGCCAGAAGCTGCAGCGTCACTTCGCTGGCGGCGAGGCCCTCTGCTGACTGGTCCGCAGCGCCGCTGCCTGAAGCCTCGGCACGCGCCAAGGTGCGCTGCGGATGCATTGGCGGCTGCAGGGGCGAGGGGCTCGCCTCCGGCGCGTGGTGCGGCGCTGGTGCGTAAGCCGCAGCCCAACGAGCTGATGCTGATGCCGCCTGCTGCCCGCCCGCCGGCGACGCCTCGGCTCCAGGCGCGCCCGCCGGTGCCGCAGTTGTGTGCGGCGCGCCGCCGCCGCCCCCTGCGGGCGCGATGCCAGGGGCGCCTGCTGCCTCGGCTGCCTCGGGCGGCGCCGGCGCCTCGGGGACGCCGGCCGCGCGGCCGCCGAGCAGCCGCAGTGAGGACCGCATCAGGTCGCGCTCCTGCGCATGTTCAAATGTTGGGTTGGTTCGGCAGCCTCGCTATGAGGGATCTGAGGGTGCGGATGCGTCCGTTGCAAAAAAGAAAGCTACCCGCGTCTGTGGCCATCAGTGGCTTCTGCTTACTCTGCTCGATGCAACACTGGCAGCTGAAGCCGGCGTTTACCAAGGAATCAACAGGCCGCACCCACTCACCTCCCGCAGCCCCTCCACGGCCTCCGCCAGCCGCTCGATCTGCGCCTTCATCGCCCCAGCGACCGCGGCCAGCTCCGGCGGCGCGGGCCCCCCGCCGTTGCTGCGCCGGCGCCGAGGCCCGTGGCCGTCCGGCTCTTCCTCGCCGCCGGCCGGCAGCCGGCCGCTGCCTTCCACCCCGTCGTCGTCCACCCAACGCAGGTGCCTGCCGGTGCCGTGGCCGCCGTCGGAGGCGCCGTTGGCTGCGGGGGCTGCCAGCTCGGCAGCTTCCCTTGCATTCGCAGCCGCCGCCAGGCTTGCACGCACGAGGGTGGAGCACGGGGACACAGCTGGGCTGGCTGCAGGCACCGCTGTTGTTGATGCCGCTGCCGCTGCCGCCGCCTCGGACCGAGGGGACGAGCGGGCTGGCGGCGGCAGCACCGCCGCGCTCGCAGACTGAGTCGACGCCACCGCTGCAAGGGCTGCGGCTGCGTCCTTGCTGGCGGCGCACGCGCTGCACGGCTGCGTGCCGGCGCTGCCCGTTTTGCCCTCCACCTCCGGTGACGGCGCCTCGAACGCCGCGAGTTTGAACGCCGCCTTGGGTGCCGGCACGCGCCGCGCTGCAACGTCCCCCAGAAGGGCCCGCCACTGCAGCAGCGGCGGCGGCTGCGACGGCGGCGCGGCCGCGGCGCACGCCGCCTCGCAGGCGCGCTGCAGGCCGCGGCGGTCCCCGCCTGCGCCGGCGGACGGCAGCGGCGCCTCGAGCTCGATGCTTTGGGGGCGGCCGTTGATGGCCGGCTGCGGCGATCGGCTGGGCTTGGCAGCCGCTTGGCCCGGCGGCTCTGCATTGGCGCCTGCGTGCTGCCGCGCCGACTGGAACGGGCTGAACACGGTCTGCGCCACCATCGCCGCCGGCAGCGCCGCCAGCCAAGCGCCGCCGCCGCCAGTGGCGCCGCCGCCATCCAAAGCATCGTCTGCCGGCGCCGCCAGCAGCTGCAACATGACGACGATACGGGCATCAAGGGGCAGTGCGCCAATGTCAATCACGTCTTCGCCCGTGACCACTGGGCCGCCTCCACTTTTCCGGCCCGCTTCCTTGCCGGGAGAGCGGACGCCGTCGCGGCCGGCGAGGCCGGCCGGCGGCGGCGGCGGGCCCAGCAGCACCGCGCCGGTCGCCGGCAGCGGGGAGAGGGGCCCGACCAGCCGGGGCCCCCCATCGACAAAGGCCCGGCCGTTGTGGGCGCCGATGCGAAGCCAGTAGAGCGCGGCCGTGGGAGGGAGGGCGGCGGCGGCGGTCAGGGCTGCCAGGTCGGCTGGCGGCCTGGGGGTGTGAGGGATTTGCGGTGTTGCGCATTTCAGGGCTTGTGCCGACGCGCTGGCCTGCAGCAGGCTTGTGACCAGCAGCAGCGTGCGCAGCGATTGCGAATGTATGACCCGCAACAGCGGCTGTTTCACACCCCCGCTCACGGCGGCGCGAGGAGGCCGGAGGCCGCGTCCACCAGCGCCGGCAGCGCGGCGATCAGCGAGTGCAGCTGCTGCGGCACCATGAAGCGCGGCGACAGGAGAGCGACGCGCGCGCGGGGCGCGGGCGCGGGCGCCGCCAGCGTGGACAGGCCGCGCACGCCGCCGTGGCGGGGGCCGCAGGCGCCTGCTGGTGGGATCAGACCGCCAGTTGCGGGGTCGAATGACAGGAGGCCGGGAATGGCGTCCCGGACGCACAGAGGGAAGTCCTGGAGTGGTGGGGGTGTAGGAGAGGGCCCATTTAGGAGTAAGTGAGAAACAAAGGTTGCATCCCGCCGCGGCATGCAGCATTTTGGGGGTTTCGACGACTAGGCGCAAGGCGCGCGCACGCGCGCACCTCTGGCACCAGCGAGCGCAGCGCGCCGTCAGCCGCGGGCCATGCCTCGGCGCGGAACAGCAGCGTGCAGCCCGGCAGCTGCAGCGGCGGCGGCAGGTTTTCCCCGTAGAGGGACCTGATGGGGAGGGATCGATCCGGGACCTTGCTTGTTGCGACCTCCGATTGCCCCTGGCCTGGCCATTGAAAAGCCCTGCATGCCATCCCTCCGCCGCCCGCAGGCGCGCCAAAGCGCTGGCACGCATGCGTGCACAAACCGAAGACAATCAGCTGCTGTGCTGTCGTCCAACATATCAGCGCCTCACCTATAAAGCAGGTAGCGCGGCGACCCCGCCGTCACTGCTGCGGCCGACAGCGCAGCGCCTGGCCCGCCTCTGCCGCCGGCGCCGTCCCCGCTGGCAAAGAGCGGCAGCGCCGCCCAGCCAATGCTGGCCCGCTCCAAAACGAGGCCGGCGGCGTCGACCTCGGCCAAGCACAGCTCGACCTGCGTTTTCAGAGCGGCAACAGAGTGTCAGTCTCGAGCTGCTCTGTGCGAGGGGACTGTAATTGAGGTCACCTACCAGCGCGCTCGGTGACAGGCATTGTGTCACTGCCTTGTTGACAATGGCGGCCGCACGCCATGCCAGTGCGAAACACAAACGCACCACTGCTGTGACACCAGAATGCATAGCGCGCACGCACCACTGCTATGCACCGGGGGTCAGAGATCCGCGTCAGGAAGAATACGTCAAAATCAAAGTCGACTGCCAGGGTGCCGCTGCCAGCTGCGCCCGCGTTTGCTGCCAACCCCAGCGGCGGCTGCCCCGCTGCCGCGTCGGCCGCCCCCGCCGGCGCCGTGTCGGGAGCGGCGGCAGGGCCGCCGTCGTCGGGGCGCGGGGTTTCGAGTGCGCTGCGGCAGGTAGCCCCATAAAAGACGCCAGCGGCTTCGTTATACAGGGTCAGGGACTGTGAGGTAGGTGTGTTGGGAAGCGGTTTGGTTGGTAGTAGTGGTCCCGTGGCTGCATGAGGCTGCATGCACCCGCATGCACCCATGCAGCTCCTGATGTGGCACCACAGTGCGACCCGTGCCGGAGCCGAGATCTTAGCCTACGCGCCAAGCGCCCCCTCACCGCCTCGAAACGGTAGCGGCCGCCGCCGCCAAAGCCCCCATGCAGCGCCGGCAGTCCGCGGGCGGTCGCAAGCCGGACTCGGTAGGCGCGAGGCTCTGGAAGCACGCGGCGATCGCCCCGCGGCGGCGGCGGCGCAAAGCGACTGACCTGGGCCGCTGCGAACGCGCGCCATGCGTCGACGCGGGGGTCACCGCCTCGCAGCCTGGGCTGCGGCACCCCGGCGGCGGCAGGGCGCAAGGCCCCGTCGGCGGCGGCGGGCGCGGCATCTGCTGACGTATGCTCGGCAAGAGGCGGGCCGCTGTCAGCATCGACTTGCACGTGTGTGCCAATCAGGCCGGCTTTGGGCGGCACAGCTGCGCCGGGCTCGGGCCAGTCTGGAGCGGCGCCTGGCGCCAGGGCGGTGGCAGCGGCGGCAGGAGCGCCGCTGCCGCCCAGCGGCAAGCCGCTGCCACCGACTGGCAGTCCTGCCTTGGCGACGGCTACGAACAGTTTCTCCATGACTTTATGCGTCTCTACCCTCTCCGTAGGAAGCATGCATGATCGGCGCGGGGCGGAACCAGCCCGCGCGCGGGCGGCAGATCGAAGCAGCCGCGCTCATCGCCTCTGTATTCAAGAAAGCATTCATCGCCGCTGTATTCAAGAAAACACTCGGATCCACCGATCAGTCGCCTGGCCACACTTGCTGCCGCCAGTCAAGCCGCGGTCAAACACAGCGCAACTTGGGACGCCAGCCTGGACACCCGCCCTCCCGCCCATCGGCTTGCTGCACGACGAACAGTAACAGTTGAGTCAGGGTGGCGAATCTTGTTTGAGGGAGGCTGGACGCCTGGGAATCGTGATTGGGCAAGGGGGCCCGGTGCTGGCAGCGGACTGCACACAAGGACTGCACAGCAAGGATTGGGGCAGGCAGGTGGCGGCCACAGCGCAAATCGAGGGCAAAGGGCCCTTGCCTCCGTGCAAGCATGCCGGAGCATGAACTGCTCACACTGGCAGTGTGCCTGATTTGATTGCCTTGAGGCAGATGGCGTGCGCGAAAGGGTGCTTAATTTCTTGATTGAACGGTCGGGGCTTGTAATAATTGGTGCACTCCGAGGCAGGTGCAGGACTCGGCCGCGTCTGGTCGGCCTGGCAGCATTCAATATTCAGCATGGGGCAGTCTGAATAATCCGATGAGGCCGTCGCCACAAAATTTGGGTCTTCAAAGAGCGGGCCGCCGGCGCACCCCGCCTGCGTGGCGGAAGCGCTCGATCAGGGCGCGCATTTCGAGCTCCAAAGCATCCAGCTGGCTGTCGTTCGCTCCGAGCGCCGAGGCCTGTTCCCCCGCCCCGCCGACGTCGTCGCCGCCGCCACCGCCGCCGCTGCTGCCGCCGCCGCCGCCGCTGCCGCCGCCTGCCACGATACGCACTTCGCCGTCTGCAGCGGCCTTGGGGCTGACAAACAGGCCCAAGTCGCCAGGCGCGGGGCCCTCATCCGATGAGGGCGAGTCAACGTCGCGCCGCGGGGTGACTATCCGTCGCAGCCGGGTGTCGGAGAACACACGGATGGCCGAGACGGCGCGGTTGAGCTGGGGCTTTGACTTGTTCATGAGACGCGCCGCCAGAATCAGGATGAGCGCGAAGGCCACGCCGCCCGCCAGCAGCGCCCACAGGCCGACCACGTCCATGAAGCCGATCTGGGTGCCCTGGCCCGCGGCCATGGTGCGCTTGCAAAAGGGCTCTGGCGGCTTGATGAACTCGTTGAACATTGCCTCCATGTCGCCTGGGGTGGGTTTCAGTTTGATTTGGGGGTGTGAGGTGTGAGGAAGGACCACTGAGAGGGCTGTGATTGTGCAGGGCGGCAGCAGCAGCTGCTGCGCTTTGCGCCGCCAACAGAGCGCCGAGGCAGTTCCCGCGATGCGCAGTGGCGCAGGGGTGCAGCGCGGCACCTTGGCAGCCCGGCAGCCACCCTCAGACAGTCCGGGCGGGCGGTCCGGACTGTCTCACCTGTTTCCTTGATGTCCAGCAGGACCTCATTGAAAGCATCCACCAGGCCGGGGATTTCGGCAGAGCTCTTCGGAAACGCAAAGGCTGGGCGGGCGGGGCGGGATCAGGGAGGAGGGGAGCGGTTTGGCATTCGTTCGGCCGCCTTGCCTGGCCGCGCGCGGCTTTGCGCAGAGCGCTAAATGGCATGCGCTGCGTTTGCACTCCCAATGCCATGTGGCAACCGAGCCTTCTCCCCGACCCAATGAAAAACGGCGCTAGGCAAGAGCCGAGCACGCTCCTGCACCGACCTGCGTCGTACTGCGTTTGGGGGGAGCGCATGCGGGAGGGCGCTGGTCAGCTTGAGAACCCCGGCCGGGCGTGCGCGCGCGCCGATGCGTGGGTGCATGTGTCTGCACAGCAAATTGCGTTGGAAGCCTTGTGGAACCAACTCAGACCCCACAGGCACATGTGCACATGCGCATTGCAGACATGCGCACAGGCACACGCACGCATGCGTACATGCATACGCACAGCCGCGGCCCCGCTGGCCAAGCCCCCACCTGGTTGACGCTGTCTCCCACCACCGTCACGTCGCAGCGCGAGTTGGCGCCGTACTCGAGGACAAAATTGTCAAGGAACAAGGCGTCAAAGGTGCCGTTGGCGATGGCATTAAACAGCGCCAGCTGGTCCTCTTCGGTGTCCCACGGCCAGCCCGTGGCGTTGATGCCGTAGTGGCCAAGGTAGTCTTTTGGGGCGCCGGGTGGGAGGGGTTTGGTTTGGCATGGTCAGCGGTCGGCCACTTGCAGTGCATGGAATGGTCACTGGGCGGCCTCAGGCTGGCATGCGGGTGCAGAGAACACAGATGCGCATGCGCGCCCACATGTATGAACGCGCACACGTCAAAGCACACTCTAGCTACAGGCCGTGCGGCCGTGCAGCTTCAGTCAATTCAGCAGGCTACTTTGAGGCCTGTCGAAAAGACAGCGGCCGTCACAGCTTGCAGAAAACCCACTCGTGTAGTATTCGTCCTCCCATGTGAGCACGTTTTTGCCCGGCAGGTCGTGGAGCCCGGTGATCGCAGACACCAGGCGGTTGGCGGTGAGGTTGGAGGCTGCGGGCGTTTGGTTGTGTGGGGGGAGGTTTGAAGTGAGGTGGAAAGTGATGCTCAGGAGGAGGCCGGAATGCAGAAGGCAGGAGGGGCGGGAAGCCGGCCTGTTCGGTCAAACACCGGTCAAGCGCTGGTCAAACGCCCTCACCTGTCACCGCCGTGTAAAGGCTGACCAGCACCAGCATCATGAAGGCAAAGGCCAGCACGATGATGTTGCCGGCGGCGTGGCTCTCCCTCATTTCTGCTGCCTGCGGTGTTGGTCGCATGGGAATGGGGCGGGGCAAGTGCGTGAGCCCTTCACCCATGCCAACACACGCACGCACAAACCCCAGCTACGCCGTGGAGCAATGCGGCCCCGCATGACAGCATGCATGGGTCGCTTGCGGTTAAGCCCACCGAGAAGTTCATGGAATTGGCAAACGCCACCCAAACGCGCTGCCGCAGGCCCAGGAAGCGGTAGTCCTGCCGAGATGGGACTTTGGCGCTGCGCGCCCAGGGATCCATCAGCCAGATGCACACGCCCACAAACACTGGGCCGAGGCGGGGTTTGGAAAGGTTTGAAATGTTCAGGAGAGGCGTTGGAAAGCCGGCTTGCAAAGCACAGCCACGAATGCAGTGCAACACCTTGCTGCCGTTGGCTCAGGCGGGCCCGCCCTTGCTCAAGGCAGAGGTATGTCTCCCTCTCTTCCTCACAGCAGGTCAGGATGATGGCTAGCCAGAGCTTCCAGTTGAACGCGTCCAGGAACACAAAGAAGCTCAGCTGGTAGACCTTGGCACCAACCAGGAGCTTGAAGCCGGCCCTGCGGGGTTGGGGTTCAGCGACACACAGCGAGCGCTTTGGGGGCGCGCCGAAAGCGCAAGGAGCAGGCGCCGTGGCTTCATGCCCCCCTTTTGAGAGGGGGGCAGCGTCGCATGAGCCCACCCCAGGAGCGCGAGCCGAGGGCGGGGCATCGACGCGCACCGCCGCGCGCCGGGCTCACTGGCGCCGGAGCTCCCCCATACATTCGCTTGCCCCGCTTGGCGTATACTCCCCGTATGCTTGGCAGGCATAAGGCCCTCGAACAGTATGCGCTCACCTGACGGTTGCGATGGTGTAGCGCACGCCGGTCCTTACAGCGATTGGCGAGGTGCTCACGCCGCCGAACCCCATGTCGCACATCCCTGGAGGGGGCGGGGGGTTGCGTTGTTTCCCGTGTTGCAGGCGGTTTTCCGCCTGTTTCGCAGGCTTGCGCCGGCAGTGCAAGCCTGCGGCGCACGGGGAGGCAGCGGCCGCCCGCCCGCTGGCTCTGGCGGTCAAACCCGGCTGCCCGCGGCGGTTTTGACCGGCGGTCCGGCCGCCAATGGCCGGCAGACCTCCGATGAGGCTGCCAATCACGAGAGTCGAGCGCGCGCGCAGCTGCGCACCTGTGTCATTCTTTATGTGCTCGGACAGGTCGTTAAAGGTGGGCAGGCATATGAACCGGTAATCCTCCCTCTGGATCCAGCCCATTTGAGCCACCGCCCTCTGGAACAGTGTGTACTCGTAGCCGGAGTACATGTCCTCATTCCTGTCCAGGCAGTACACAACTGCGCATAGGGACGCGGGGGGCGTTTTGGGGCATGCGGCGAGTCGGCGGCTGCGCAGCTGTGGGGGCTGCTAGGGCCGCTGTACAAAGGCGCGAGCCGCCGCTGCCCCCGCTGCAGACAGTGTGCTGCTGGCATGCCTGCGGGGAAGGACTCACTTGGGATGGTCTCCGCCATGCAGACGCGGACCCGCCGCTGGGGGAAGAATTTGTCCCGGAAGTATTTTCCGTGGCTGTCCGCTTCCGTTTCAGTGGCGTTCCCCTCGCCGCCCCGGTCCGCGGCCGCCAGCCGCGGCGTGCAGCCCACTAGCAGTGCCAGCAGCAGCAGAGCGCGCGCCGTGCGCGGCAGCAGCAGGCCTCGGCGAGGCCGCAGCGCGGCCACGGCCGGTGCCATGCTGCTGCGTGCCGGCAGGCGCGCGCAAGCCCGCGCAGCGCCGCCGCCCGGCGGCGGGCGGGTTCCCGGGTGACCCGCCCTTCGGCCGCCTGTTTTCCAATCCACTCGAATGTTGGACGCGAACAGGCCGGGACCGAGGGTGAAGCGGCCGCTGGAACGCGCCGGACGCGGGCCCCAGGGGAGGAACAAGCGGAGGCGCGCTCGCTGAAAAGGACGAGGTTTCACAAAAACTATCGTAGCGGGTTTAGACAGCCGCGTGTTGCACGGGACGGACGAACGATGAACCGGCGGCACGCCCGCCGGCTGGTGCGTTGGCGCGTGCCCCTGGGTGGCCAGTCATGCGCGCGCCGCACGGCCCGCCGTCCTCTGCCTTGAACACCCAGGCTTGGATGCGACTTCTGGCCATCCCACCGACAAACCCCTTGCCGGTTTTCCTGCCTGCCTCATACATCTTGCAGACTGCAAACAGCCAGCGCCTCGTGCGCGGCGTTTCGAGCCGCCAGCCGCCGCTTGTTGCACGACCCAGAGTCACGCCACTTGCGGTGTAGCGGTTTACAAGCATGGCAACAAATCGGGTGGCTTATCATCCACATTTCAACGCAATAGGGGGCCGCCTCACGCCGACACCCCCTTCAGCCGTTTGCCTTGAGCAAGCCGGTTGGCGAGGTGCTGCAGCGGGCAAAGTTGCATGCACAAAACCCCGAGAGGGCGGCCTGGGGCGCAGCAGGCATGGGCAAAGCCGCTCCGGCCCACGTGTCAAGGATACGGGGACACCCGTCAGGCGAGCGGGAACCTAGCGGCTGCAGGGGAGGGGCTTTTGACCGGCTGCTTGACCGTGTTGCGGAGCACGACCGCGTGCAGGCGGCGTCGGCGAGATAGACATCTTGCATGCGTGCGTCGACAGTTTCAATGGGGCCGGCAGCCATGAGCCGATAGGGGGTTCCGGCTGGCGCGCGGGGCCGGCAAAAGCGCCCTCCAAGCAAACGGGGCGATGGCCACGAGCGCGCACGGCAGCAGTCCGTGCGTGCACGCAGGGTTTCAATGAAAGCAGGCAACTGTTTGTGTGTGCTGTTCAGTTTGCTTTGTCAGAATTGATATCTCCACGGCAAGGCCTGCCTGTTGGGCATGCCTGTTGGGCGTCTATAGGGTCAAAGGCCAGGGGAGGCAGCGACTCAGAGCACGGGATGCCATCATGGATTGTCAAAACACGCGCCAAGGCTTTTTCCCAACTCACATGCATATGTTGCGCAAACTCGGGCCTCTACGCGCCCTACTCCTTTGCCCCGGTGCCGTGGGGTGGCGGCGCCCCGCCCGCGGCGGCCACCGCCATCGCCGCGCGCCGGTAGCGCTGGAGCGCGGACAGCACCTCCAACTCCAAAGCATCCAGCTGTGCGCCGTGGCCCGCCGCGCCGGTGGCCACCGCGGCGTCGGCGGTAACGGCGGCGGCGCCGCCGGCCCCGGCCCTGGCCACGCCTCTGTTGGGGCTGTCCCCCATCCACGAGAAGCTGATGCGCCTGCCCCCGGAGGGGCCGCCGTCCGCGCTGGCGCGGCCGACGGCGGCGCTGGGAGGGGCGCCCAACTCAAGGCTCCCCTCCCACCGCTGCCCCGGCGCCAAGGGGCGCGCCGCTCCGCCGCCGTCGCCGCCGCCCTCGCCGCCGCTCCCCAGCTCGCCCCAACCGAGCGGCGAGGCCGGCCCGCTGAGTGACCGGCGCCGCACCATCGTCACCGCCCGCTCAATCGCCGGCCGCGCGCGGCGCGCGCTGTGGGTGGCGACCCTGGCTGCCGCTATGAATATGACTGCGAAAGCCACGCCGCCCGCCAGCAGCACCCACAGGCCGACCACGTCCCTGAAGCCGATCTGGGTGCCCTGGCCCGCGGCCATGGTGCGCTTGCAAAAGGGCTCGGGGGGGTTGACGTACTTTCGGAAAAGATCCTCCATGTCGCCTGCGACGGGGGGTTGCGTTGCGTCGCGCTTGCGCTTGGGGGTTTGCAAGGTTGCATGTGGGGGGAACAAAGGAGCTTGCGAGGTGGTGAGTGGGGAAGGCCCTTGCAAAGACTGGGGGACCGCAAAGGGTTTCAAGGTGGGTGGGAGAAGCCTTGGGGACAAGTTGGGGCCAATACCGCCCAGGTCACCGCGTCCGCCCTGGTCAAACCGCTTGCTCCGCCGCCTAGGACCACTGGTCAAGCCCAACCCCCCGCCCCGACGCCCACCCGACTCTTTGAGTAGCAGCAGCGCCGCGTTGATCCGCTCGATGAGCTCTGGGTGCGAGTAGTTTGCCGGGAAGGCCATGCCGGCCTCGTACTGGGGTGTTTTGTTTAGGGCGAGGGAGGGGTGCTTGCTCAGTTGCAGAGCTGCCGATGCATGCGGGCAGCACGCAAAAGCGGACCTGTTTCGAAGCCTGATGGAACAAGCCGCAGCCAAGGTGAGCGCGTGCAGGCGAGAGTTTGTGACCGGCCGGCCTGCAGCGCCAGACCAAGCGCCGCAATTCAAAAGCTTGCAGAGGGCCGCTCTGCGTCAAATCTTTAGCACCCGACCCAATCGGACTGCCGCCGCCCCCCACCCCCAACCTGGTCAAACACGTCGCCGACCACCGTCACGTCGCAGCGCGAGTTGGTCCCGTACTCAAGGACATAGCTGTCCAGCACAAGGGCATCAAAGGTGCCGTTGGCCACAGAGTCAAACATCGCGATCTGGTCTGCCTCTTCCTCCCACGGCAGTCCGGTGGCGTTGACCCCCCGCCTTCCGAGGTCGGTTAGGTACTCCTCGTCATCCCATGTGGCGACCTGGGGGTGAGAAGGGTGGGGGGTTGATACGGTACGTGCTGAGGACAAGGCACACCTCACACGCGGTCTGGGGCTGTCGTCGGCGGCGGAGGGCCCTGCCGCGCTTGTGCAGCTGCCGTTTCCCCATTGGAGAGACTAAGCGCAGGCCTGTGAGCACATTGGGGCGCCGCGCACCTTTTTGCCGGGGAGGTCTTGCACACCGGTGATCGCAGAAGTGAGGCGGTTGGCGGTCAGGTTGGAGGCTGCGGGCGTTTGGTTGTGTGTGGGGAGGTTTGAAATGAGGTGGAAATTGATACTCAGGAGGAGGCGCAGGGGCGTGAAGGCAGAAGGGGTGCAAAGCCGGCCAGAGCCAGTCAAACACCGGTCAAGCACCGGTCAGGCACCGGTGAAACGTGCTCACATGTCACCGCCGTGTACAGGCTGACCAGCACCAGCATCATGAAGGCAAAGGCCAGCACAATGATGTTGCCGGCGGCGTGGCTCTCTCCCATGTCGGTCGCCTGCGGTTTGGTTTGCATGTGTCTGCGTGGGCCGAGTGCGCTTGCCTGTGGGCGCGCCAAATGCAAACTAAAGCGAGCACACCAGCGCTGCCCCGGTCACCCACCGAGAAGCTCATGGAGTTGGCCAGCGCCGACCAAACGCGCTGCCGCAGGCCCAGGAAGCGGTAGTCCTGCCGTGAGGGCACGTGCTCGGAGCGGGCCCAGGGGTCCAGCAGCCAAATGGCCACGCCCACAAACACTGTGGGGCAGGTGGAGTCGCATTTAAAAAAGGCCGCAGCAGGTGGCAAGCACGCGCAACGCCGCCACCAGGCAAGCCCGCAGATGGCAGCTGCTTCCAGCGCATTCAAAGAACATGCCCGAGCAAAACAGGACCGTGCCGCCTCCCTCCCTTCTTCCTCCCTCACCGCAGGTCAGGATGATGGCCAGCCAGAGCTTCCAGCTGAACGCGTCCAGGAAAACAAAGAAGCTGACCCTGTAGACCTCGGCGCCGACCAAAACTCGGTAGCCACTCCTGCACGTTTTAGGCGTATGTACCAGGGTAGGCACTCGTTGGACTCTGGCAGGCAAGCGCTCACGTAAAGGCGGGCCTTGCTGCTGGGTTCCTTGCGAACCGCACGCCGGCTCGCACCAGCTCTCAAACCACAAAAAACCTCGAAAACACGCCCCCGGAGGCTCTGGCAAACGCCAAAGGCAAAGCGAGGGACCCAGCAGAGCGACCCCCGGCCGCGCCTTATGGTCGGTATCGAGGTCAGTTGGATGCCCTGGTCGGCGTTGTACTGGCTAACCGCCATGCCCCCCAGTGCCACGTCGCAGAGGCCAGAGTTGTTGGCCAGGCTCTCCAACAAGCCATCGTAGTCCTCAATGCACCTGCGGTTGGGTGTGATTCGCTTACTGGTCAGCGAGTGCTGCTGATCTCAGCTTGCTGGTTGGGGCGATTCGAGTGTGCAAAGTCAATTGTAGGGTGTGATGGGGGAAATCAGCCCTTGCGTGTGCCGGAAAAGGCTTTTCCTTCAACAGCGCAGGCCGGCGCAGCTGTGTGGCTTGGGCCCCACCCCCACTCACTTGAAAGCGTAGTCCCCGCGCCCCCAGCCAATCTCCGCCGCCACCCTTTTGAACAGGGTGTACTCGTAGCCATCAAACTCGGACTCCTCGCGCCCAATGCAGGCAATGACTGGCGGGTTTGGGGTTGGGGCATTAGGGCGTGTCGTCAGCCGCAGTGGGTGAGTTTGAGGTGTGCGGCCAGCTTCAGGCACGCCCCCTGCTCTGCTTCACCACCACAACAGACAACCGGCCCTCAACCGTGCCCTGCTTCCTGGCAGCTGCGCTCCCTCCACTCACTTGGCACCTGCGCAGCGTTTGTGGCAATCGGGGGGGGGGGGGGGGGGGGGGGCATGAAACATTTGCAGCCAGGGCCAGGGCTCCGAAAATCGCACAGCAGCTGCAGGACTGGCATGCACTGGAGTGCTTTCCGCCGACCTTTCACCGCGCCTGCAGAAACCCATCAGCGCCCGCCGCACCGTTTCGCTGATGCAGATTTGGGCCACCCTCCCCCCAATGCCGTTGTCTTTGCTTGGCGGCGGCTTGGCTTGCAGGAACCCGCTTGCCTCCTTCTCTTCAGCCTCCTCCTCCTCGACTCCAGCTTCTTCCTTTGCTGCACTGCCCTCTGGGGGTGCGCCTTCTGCCGGCGGCTCTGCTGCCTGCAGCCCTGCTTGCTCCGCCTCTGCCTGCTGCTGCTGCAGGATTTGAAGCAGCTGCGCCAGCCGGCGGCTGCGCAGCGGCGGCGCCGACAGCGCCAGCTGCCCATGCCGCCTCACGGCTGGGTCCGCACCGCTGGGCACGCCTTGGGCAGGCTTGTCTAAAACTGCTGCGGCGTTTGCAGCCGCAAGCAGCGTCAGCAGCACCAGGGAGGCCGCCGCCCGTCTCGCATGGTTGCGGCGGCGGCGCGCTGAGGCAGTGCACATGCCCCCCGCTGCTTTGCTGGCCGCCGCAGTAGCTGGGCCGCGGCGGTGCCGCTGCTGCACGCCGAAGCGCCGCCGCGGCGGCGCGCGGCGACGCAGTCGTAGAAGGCGCACCGCCAGGCTCCGACCCGCAGGCGCGGCTGCAGCTCTGCAATGGCTGCGCACGGGTGACTCAAGACGCCTGCGCCTAAAAGGGCTATTTCGTAGGCTCGCGCGAGTAGTTGGCCGCGCTCGTGGCCGATCGTGGGCAGGCCAACTTTTCGCTGGATTACGGAGCCAAGGCGATCGCCCAAAATGACGCAACACATTACGGTATGCAAAACGGCCGGGCTCCCAACCCCAAACGGCCCGCGGCCTGCCCGGGCGCCGCCAGGCGCCGCCAGCCAGGTGCCAGCCCACCAGCGGGTCCGGTGGCGATCCACAGCTTCGTCACCTTCCACCACGGCGGCGTCACATGGTGGTTTTGACAATGCATTCGGACCAGGCTTGAATTGCGCCCGCCATTGTGAAGTGTGCACAGCAGGCAGGCACGCCCCACCAAGGCCGCCTTGGCCGCACTTGCTGCACCGCTACCGTACACCCGGCCCCCAGAGCCAGATTGGGACCTTGCCGACGTTGGACGATCCTGCTTGCAAGGCCACAGCAACAGGCTCAAACACGCAGTGGGGGCGCCTGGGCCCAAACTGGGCGCAGGTCACCCACACACCAGGCGGACACACTGGACCTCCCGGTGTCGACCCTGGCCAACCCCGCCGGTAGCGCCCTCAGCCCGTGATCATATGTGAACCGGCGCGCCTTTTGATGATACCGCACCTCTCGACCAAAGACGAACCCCAGCCCACCGTCCGCGTCTTCCGCGCTGTTCAGCGCTTCTCCGCCCCCGCCCGCCGGCTCAATCGCGAGATCTATTGCGCACGAGCTCAAGGCGGGCAGGTCACCGGCGGTGGGCGCGCCCCAGCGCGATTTGTCCGCGGCCGGCCAGCCGCGCCTTTTCCCGCCCCGTCGCGCGGTGAACGATGGGCTCCGCCGCCGCCGCCGCACGCCTGCTGGCGCGTCGCGTGGCATGCATGCTGCTGCTGGCGCTGCTGGCGCCCCGCCCGGCTGCCGCGGAGGGCACCGGCGACGGCAACGCCACAGCGCCGGACAAACACGGCCGCTTCCTGCGGACGAAATTCTTCCCCCAGCGGCGGGTCCGCGTCTGCATGGCGGAGACCATCCCAAGTGAGTCTTTCCTTCCCCACAGGCATGCCAGCAGCACACTGTGTAAAGTGGGGCCAGCGGCGGCTGCGGCGGCCTGCGCCTTTGTACCGCGGCCCTAGCAGCTGCGCACCTGCTGCGCACCCACCAACTCACGGCACTGCTCGAAACCCCCCGCGCCACGCACCATACTGCGCAGTTGTGTACTGCCTGGAAAGGAATGAGGACATGTACTCCGGCTACGAGTACAAACTGTTCCGGAGGGTGGCGGCTCAAATGGGCTGGATGAAAGGCGTCGACTACCGGTTCATCTGCCTGCCCACCTTTAACGACATGGTGGATCACATCAAGAACGACACAGGTGAGCGTGCGCGTGTTTGGGGTTTGCTTGCTCTCCACCCCTCTGCTCAATCCACTACCGGCGGCTTTGCAAGGGGGGGCGGCCCGCATCTTTCAGCCTCAAAGGTGATGTGTGCGGCGCCTTGGGAGGGTCTGCGGGCGGCCGTGCGCGGCCCCGCTCAAGCCTCCCCCCCTCATTCATTCCAGGCATGTGCGACGTAGCGTTCGGGGGCTTTTCCATGTCTGGATCAGACATCGAGAAGGGCGTGCACTACTCCACCCCCACAGTCAGGTTTGTGGAAGGCTGCGGCATGCGCGCCGATGCAGCGTCAAGTGCCCGTTTTGCAACCCTGGGGTGCAGTATTGCTGTGTTGGCAGCAGTGGGCCTCCCACAGCAAGCTGCGGCCCGCTGACCCCCAACCCCACAGGGCCGGCTTCAAGCTCCTTGTGGGTGCTGAGGTCTACAAGCTGAGCTTCTTTGTGTTCCTGGACGCGTTCAACTGGAAGCTCTGGCTGGCCATCATCCTGACCTGCGGTGAGGGAGGGCGTGGGCCGACGGCAGCAAGGTGTTGCGCTGCGCTCGTGGCTTTGCTTCGCAAGCCAGCTTTTCCTCCGCCTCTGCTGAAGTTTTGCAACCCTCCAAACCCCGCCTCGGCCCAGTGTTTGTGGGCGTGTGCATCTGGCTGATGGATCCCTGGGCGCGGAGTGTCAAAGTCCCCACCCTTCATGACTACCGCTTCCTAGGCTTGAGGCAGCGCATTTGGGTGGCGCTGGCCAACTCCATGAGCTTCTCGGTGGGTCAACAGGGCCGCGCCAGTCGTGCGCACGCTTTGTATTGGCGCGCGCACAGGCAAGCAAGCCCGCCCCCATGCAAATAAACAAACGCGAACCAAAACGAACGCAGGCGAACGACATGGGGGAGAGCCACGCCGCCGGCAACATCATTGTGCTGGCCTTTGCCTTCATGATGCTGGTGCTGGTCAGCCTGTACACGGCGGTAACATGTGAGCATGTCTGACAATAATACATGACCGGTGTTTGACAGGCTCTGGCCGGCCTTGCACCCCTCCTGCCTTCCTCTAGCCCCTCCCCGCTGCGCCCCTTCCCCGCACCTCCCAACCCCCCCCCCAAACAAACGCACGCAGCTTCCAACCTCACCGCCAACCGCCTCACCTCTGCGATCACCGGGCTCCACGACCTGCCAGGCAAAAAAGTGCTGACCTGGGAGGACAAATACTACACGAGTGGGTTTGAATTTGCGCGGTGGTGCTATTCCTGCGCTGCACACTGTTTGCCATCACTTACTGATGTGTCCATTGGGCGCATCGGCACCATGTAGCTGTTTTTCGCTTAGATCTGTGAAAAGGGTCTTGCTTCGGACAGCGCCTGGCAGGAGGGCCCCTCTAACCTGCCCGCCCCAAACCGTCCCCCAGATTTTCTGGGCCAGGAAGGCATCAACTCCACGGGCTGGCCGTGGGACACGGAGCAGGACCAAATCGCGCTGTTCAACGCCGTTGCCAACGGCACCTTTGATGCCCTGGTGCTTGACAATTTCGTGCTCGAGTTTGGCGCCAACTCGCGCTGCGACGTGACGGTGGTGGGGGACAGCTTCAACCAGGTTGGTGCAACGGGGCGGTGCATGCATGCGAGAGTGCGCGTGCACGCATGCATGTGGGTTGACTGCATGAGTTTAGGGCTTTGGGAACCCATCTGGAAGCTTGCAAGCCGCACATGCTTGCATCAAAACACCGTGCGGGGCAGAACAGCCCCCTCAACGGGCACGGGGTCGCGACTCGCAAGCTAACACTTTCCCTCGCTCCCCACCGCCCTGCAAACAGTACGACGGAGGTGGGTGGCGAATTGCGCCCGCCTCGCTCGGCCGCCGGTCTTCCTTGGCTGGGCGCAGGGTCGCTCGCTGGCGGGCGGCCAGGCGGGCGCACTGCCAGCTTGAAATGCGGCCTGCCATGCACCGGAAAGGCCGGCAGTGCAAAGGCCAGCTCGTGAATAAACACCATCCCTTCCCCGCCTTTGCCCTCCACCCCCTCCCAGCCTTTGCGTTCCCAAAGAGCGTCGGCGAAATCCCTGGACTGGTGGATGCCTTCAGCTATGTACTGCTGGCCATCAAGGATGCAGGTAGGGTAGTCCACACCGCTCTGTTTGGACTGTTTGGGTGCGGCTGCTGGCTGTGCAGATGCCCCACTGCGCTGCTCCTCGGCATTGCACACGGCGCAGTACGGCAGCTGCTGCTGCCTCCCTGCACGTCCACAGACCGCTCAGGCGGCCCTTCCTCACAACCCCCAAATCAAACGCAAACCCGACCCAGGCGACATGGAGGACATGTTCAACGAGTTCATCAAGCCGCCAGAGCCCTTTTGCAAGCGCACCATGGCCGCAGGCCAGGGCACCCAGATCGGCTTCATGGACGTGGTCGGCCTGTGGGTGCTGCTGGCGGGCGGCGTGGCTTGTTCGATCATCCTGATTGTGACGGTGCGTCTCATGAACAAGTCAAAGCCCCAGCTCAACCGCGCCGTTACGGCCGTGCGCGTGTTCTCCAACAACGTCCACCTTAGGCAGGGCAGCATGCGGCGCAGTAGTCTTGAGGTGGCGGCTGGCGACTCCGGCGGCCTGTTGACCAGCCCCAACGATGTAGCAGACGGCGAAGTGCGGATCACGTTAGGCCGCGGCGGCCACGACGCGACCCCCAACAAGGACGGCGACAACAAGGACGGCAACACACGCAAGCCATCCTTCTCCAACGCAAGCGCCGGCGCCGCCGACGGTGGCGCCGCAGTTGGCGCGCTTGCGCCGGCCGAGGCGTCGGCAGCGGCCGACGGGGCGGCGGGCGACGGCCGGCCGAGTGCTTTTGAGTCGGAGATGTGAGCGCTGGTGCAGCAGTGCTGGGGCCCGGGAGGCACGCCTCGGCCGCCGCCCTTTCCGCCGCCCTCCCACCTCCCATCCTGCTGCCACCTGCCCCCAGTTTTCAAAAAAGGCTTCTCATTCCAAGCCGCCCCATGCCAGCGATGAATTGGGAGGCGCCTGGATGCTGCAACCGCAAGCCAACCCATGTTGCATCTGTCTTTGCAGCCGCGGATTAGTCCCGAACTTTGCGCCTGGGCATGGGCATCAGCTTAACCAGTTTGTCAGCCGGCCTTCACAACCCCGTCCACGCGTCGCAGAGCGCAACGGACTGCTGTCCCGATTCTCACGCTTCATCGCCGTTCCCACCGCCCTCACCAACCCCCAAAACCCACTCACATGCCCCGTATGGCCGTTTGCCCTTGCGAGCATCAAAAAACGAATGTCTGAGTTGTGCCGCACACACAGTGCCCGGCACGTTTTGCCCTGCCTGGGCACAGCACCGCTGCCAATCCACTCCAACGCACAGACCAAATGTTCACCGCCCAACACTGTATCCACCACATTGGGATTGCGGCATGGCGGCATTGCACAGAGCCCACGCCCGCGGCCGCAACAGCTGGGCCACGGCGGCTGTCTGCACCCAACACTTTGACGGGGCCGCAGCCAGGTGCCGCCGGTCCACTGCTCAGCCTCCATCCCATCAAAATCCCACCCCGGTGCCGTCCACGCACGCCTTGCACACCCTCCCCCCCAGCCCCCCAAACTGCCGAGCACGTCCTGCTTGTTTGCCTCGCCTACGCCCACAACGGAACTCCCCCCACGCGCGCTTCTTCCAGCCAAGGCCGGCACCGAGCGGCTCCCTGCCATTTGGCAGCCTTTGTGCATGCATGCTTTGAAGCACCGCATGCAACCCCTACTGTGAGCTCTGGTCGAGCTCCACAAACGGCTTAGGCCGCAGGGAGTGTAAATGCCATCCTATTGGAAATTTGAAATGAGGGTGGGGCTTGGCGTCCTCACCTCTCCCTCAATGCCCCCCCGGATCTGCAACAGGTCTGGAGGGCGTGGGACGCCGCCCTCGCCCACCGCACACAAGCCCCCGGCCGCAGCAGCGGGGCCACGGCAGCCGCACACGCCCAACACTTTAAAGTCCACCGCACGGCACCCGACTGCGACAAAGAGCCAGGCTTCCCAGAGAAAATGCCGTTTTACTTTCGCCACACCTCGGCCTTTAAGTTTGATCATGTGCGTGCACTGATGCGCGTGCGTTGCTGCTCTGACCCCTTTGCGGCGTGCCCTTCCCTCAAGTGGAGCGCCGCCCCTGCCTGCCGTCGGTGCCAAGCGGCCCCCCCCGAAACCGCTGAGCACGTCCTGCTTGACTGCCCCGGCTATGCCCAGATCAAAACTCCCCCCCCCACGCGCGCTTCTGTTTCAGCCCACACACCCCCCGCCGCCGCCCGCCGAGCGGCTCCGCGAATTTGTGTCACAACAGCCCCAGACCCGCATGGCAGCCTTCGTGCATGCATGCTTTGAGCTCCACAAGCAACCCCTATGAGCTCTGGTCGAGCTTCATGAGCGGCCTAGGCCGCAGGGAATGTAAATCCTATCCTATCCTATCACCACCCCAGCCCCAGCAGCCCCCAGCCGCCGGCCGCTGCCACTGGGTGGCAGCGACCCACCGCCTGGCCATCTTCCATGAATGATGCTGCCGAGCCTTGCCAGCGCGTGAGCAAGCAGGCGCACAGCCGCACACGCCTGCCGACCTGTCCCAGGAACCTGGCGGTGGCACACCGCGGTGCCGCCGCCCCGCCGCGCCACCATCGTGTCCGCCGTCGGCCCCAACCCCGGCACAACGCAGTGAAACTGCGCCTTTTCGACGGGGATCGCTCCGACCACGGCACCAAATCCAGCTGACGCGCTGCTCAGAGCTTCTCCGCCCCCGCCCGCCGGCTCAATCGCGCATTCTATTGCGCACGAGCTCAAGGCGGGCAGGTCACCGGCGGGCGCGCCCCGGCGCGAGTCGTCTGCAGCCGCGCCGCCGTGCCGCCGCGTCGCACAGTCAACGATGGCCTCCGCCGCCGCCGCCGCGCGCGGCCCCCGCCTGCTGGCGCTGCCGCTGCTGCTGGCGCTCCTAGCGGGCTGCGCGCCGCGGCTGGCTGCCGCGGAGGGCACCGGCGACGGCAACGCCACAACGCCGGACCAACACGGCCGGTTCCTGCGGACGAAATTCTTCCCCGAGCGGCGGGTCCGCGTCTGCATGGCGGAGATCATTCCAAGTGAGCCCCCCGCCCCGCAGGCGCTGTGCACAGCAGACACAGCTTCGGCTGCGGCAGCCTGCGCCTTGGTGCCGCACCCCCATCAGCCCGCACCTGCGCACCCGCCGACTCACGGCGCGCCCCGAAATGCCTCCGCATCCCTCTGCGCAGTTGTGTACTGCCTGGACAGAAACGAGGACATGTACTCCGGCTACGAGTACAAACTCTTCCAGAGGGTGGCGGCTCAAATGGGCTGGATGAAAGGCGTCGACTACCGGTTCATCTGCCTGCCCACCTATAACGATATGATCGATCACGTAAAGAACGACACAGGTGCGCGCGCGCGTGTTTGGGCTTTGCTTGCTCTCCACCCCTCTGCTCTGCGGCTTTGCAAAAGGGGGCGGCCCGCATCTTTCAGCCTCAAAGGTGAGGCGTGCGGCGCCTTGGGAGCGTCGGCGGGCGGCCGTGCGCAGCCCCGCTCAACCCCCCCCCCCCTAATTCCTGCCAGGCATGTGTGACGTGGCGTTTGGGGGCTTTTCCATGTCTCGTTCAGACATAGAGAAGGGCGTGCACTACTCCATCCCCACAGTCAGGTTTGTGGAAGGCTGCGGCATGCGTGCCGATGCAGCGTCGAGTGCCCGTTTTGCAACCCTGGGGTGCAGTAGTGCTGTGTTGGCAGCAGTGGGCCTCCCACAGCAAGCTGCGGCCCGCTGAACCCCACACCGCAGGGCCGGCTTCAAGCTCCTTGTGGGCGCTGAGGTCTACAAGCTGAGCTTCTTTGTGTTCCTGGATGCGTTCAACTGGAAGCTCTGGCTGGCCATCATCCTGACCTGCGGTGAGGGAGGGCGTGGGCC
The DNA here is from genome assembly GCA_003203535.1 of Raphidocelis subcapitata. Taxonomy (NCBI): domain Eukaryota; kingdom Viridiplantae; phylum Chlorophyta; class Chlorophyceae; order Sphaeropleales; family Selenastraceae; genus Raphidocelis; species Raphidocelis subcapitata. The sequence continues at coordinate 98,052 of BDRX01000031.1, forward strand.
AACGGCAGCAAGGTGTTGCGCTGCGCTCGTGGCTTTGCTTCGCAAGCCAGCTTTTCCTCCGCCTCTGCTGAAGTTTTGCAACCCTCCAAACCCCGCCTCGGCCCAGTGTTTGTGGGTGTGTGCATCTGGCTGATGGATCCCTGGGCGCGGAGTGTCAAAGTCCCCACCCTTCATGACTACCGCTTCCTGGGCCTGCGGCAGCGCATTTGGGTGGCGCTGGCCAACTCCATGAGCTTCTCGGTGGGTGAACAGGGCAGCGCCAGTTGTGCGCATGCTTTGCATTGGCGCGCCCACAGGCAAGCGCACTCGACCCACGCACACACATGCAAACCAAACCGCAGGCAATCGACATGGGGGAGAACCACGCCGCCGGCAACATCATTGTGCTGGCCTTTGCCTTCATGATGCTGGTGCTGGTCAGCCTGTACACGGCGGTGACATGTGAGCACGATTGACTGGCGCCTGACCGGTGTTTGACCGGCTCTGGCCGGCTTTGCACCCCTCCTGCCTTCAACCCCTCCCCGCTGCGCCCTTCCCAAGTATCGCCCTCTTGCAACCTCCACCTCCTCCAACAAACGCCCGCAGCCTCCAACCTCACCGCCAACCGCCTCACATCTGCGATCACCGGCATCCACGACCTGCCGGGCAAAAAAGTGCTGACCTGGGAGGACGAAGAATACAAGAGTGGGTTTGAATTTGCCTTGTGCGTTTGTGCTATTCTTTCGCTACACATTGTTTGCCATCACTGATGTGTCGGTGTCCATTGGGCGCATCGGCCCCATGGCATCTGCTTTTGCTTGGATCTGTGAAAAGGGTGTTGTTTTGGACAGCGCCTGCAGGCCAGCGCCTGGCAGGAGGGCACCTCCAACCTGCCCACCCCAAACCTTCCCCCAGATCTTCTGGGCCAGGAAGGCGTCATCGCCATGGGTTGGCCGTGGGACACGGAGCAGGACCAACTCGCGTTGTTCAACGCCGTTGCCAACGGCACCTTTGACGCCCTGGTGCTTGACAGTTTTGTCCTCGAGTTTGGCGCCAACTCGCGCTGCGACGTGACGGTGGTGGGAGACAGCTTCAACCAGGTTGGTGCAACAGGGCGGTGCATGCGTGCGAGAGTGCGCGTGCATGCATGGGAGCTCACTGCGTGTGTTGAGCTTGCTGAAGCTCTAAACCCGGTCGGAATCTTGCAAGTCAAAACTGCTTGCCATTTCAACGCCATGGGGGCTGCACAGCCCCTCAACTCTCAGATGTTTGGGCCTAACCTGACATTCCTTCCTCACTCTCCCCCGCCCCGCCCTGCAAAACAGTACGACGGAGGTTTGTGGAGGATTGCGCCCAGATCTCGCTTGGCCGCCGGTTTCCCCAGGGTCGTGCGTGGGGTCGCTTGCTGGCAGGCGGCCAGGCGGGCGCACTGCCAGCCTGCAAAGCGGCCTGGCCATTCACCTGCGAAGCCAAATGCACAAAGGCCAGCTTTTGTATAAGCACAACCCCTTCCCCCCATTTTCCCTCCACCCCCTCCCAGCCTTTGCGTTCCCAAAGAGCATTGGCGACATCCCCGGACTAGTGGACGCCTTCAGCTTGGTGCTGTTGGCGATGAAAGATGCAGGTGGGGCAGTCCAGACTGCTCTGTTTGGACTGTTTGGGTGCGACTGCTGGCTGCCCAGATGTCCCCAGGCGGCCCTTCCTCACAACCCCCAAATCAAACGCAAACCCGACCCAGGCGACATGGAGGACATGTTCAACGAGTTTATCAAGCCGCCAGAGCCCTTTTGCAAGCGCACCATGGCCGCGGGCCAGGGCACCCAGATCGGCTTCATGGACGTGGTCGGCCTGTGGGTGCTGCTGGCGGGCGGCGTGGCTTGTTCGATCATCCTGATTCTGGCGGCGCGCCTCATGAACAAGTCAAAGCCCCAGCTCAACCGTGCCTTCACAGCTGTGCGCGTGTTCTCTGACACCCGCCTGAGGCAGGGCAGCATGCGGCGCAGTAGTCTTGAGGTGGCGGCTGGCGACTCCGGCCTGTTGACCAGCCCCAATGATGTTGCAGACGGCGAAGTACGGATTGCGGTGGGCCGCAGCGGCGACGACGCGCCCCCCAACAAGGACGGCGACAACAAGGACGGCAACACACGCAAGCCATCCTTCTCCAACGCAAGCGCCGGCGCCGCCGACGGTGGCGCCGCAGTTGGCGCGCTTGCGCCGGCCGAGGCGTCGGCAGCGGCCGACGGGGCGGCGGGCGACGGCCGGCCGAGTGCTTTTGAGTCGGAGATGTGAGCGCTGGTGCAGCAGTGCTGGGGCCCGGGAGGCACGCCTCGGCCGCCGCCCTTTCCGCCGCCCTCCCACCTCCCATCCTGCTGCCACCTGCCCCCAGTTTTCAAAAAAGGCTTCTCATTCCAAGCCGCCCCATGCCAGCGATGAATTGGGAGGCGCCTGGATGCTGCAACCGCAAGCCAACCCATGTTGCATCTGTCTTTGCAGCCGCGGATTAGTCCCGAACTTTGCGCCTGGGCATGGGCATCAGCTTAACCCGTTTTTCAGCCGGCCTTCACACCCCCGTCCGCGCGTCGCAGAGCGCAACGGACTGCTGTCCCGATTCACACGCTTCATCGCCTTTCCCACCACCCTCACCAACCCCCCAAAACCCACTCACATGTCCCGGATGGCTGTTTGCCCTTGCGAGCAGCAAACCGAATGCCCGAGTTGTGTTGCACACATGGGTGTCTGGCACTTTCTGCCCTGCCTGGGCACAGCACCGATGCCGGTCCACTCCAACGCACAGACCAAATGTCACCGCGCATCACTATAGCTGCCTTGGGATTGCGGCATCGCGGCTTTGCCACCGAGCCCCAACCCCCGGCCGCAACACCTGGGCCACGGCGGCTGCCTGCGCCCAACACTTTAAAAGTCCACGGCACGACAACCGGCGGCGACAACGATCTCAGTTTCCCCGAAAAGAAATGCCGGTTTACTTTTACCACACATTGGCTTGTTCAAGGTTGATCACGCGCAGGCCTTCATGCGAGTGCGCTGCAGCTCGGACCCCTGCGCAGCGTGCCGTACACTCAGGTGGAGCGCCGCCCCCGCCTGCCGCCGGTGCCAAGCGGCAGCCCCCGAAACGGCCGATCGATGACGCCCTGCTTGTTCGGCCCCACGCCCATACCGGAATCCCTCCCCATGCGCACATCTGCATTGAATGCACCCACCGCCGCTGCCCACCGAGCGGCCCCGCGCCTTTGTATCGCAACAACCCCAAGGCCCGCGTGCATGATTTGAAGCACCACATGCAGCATCCTATGAGCTCTGGCCGAGCTCCACAAGCGGCCTAGGCCGTAGGGAATGTAAATCCTATGCTATCGAAATGCGGGTGGGGCTTGGCGTCCTCCCCACCCCAGCCCCCAGCCGCCGGCCGCTGCCACTGGGTGGCGACGACCCTCCGCTTCGTCATTTTCCCCTGCGCGTGGCACAGCGGCGTCACATGCAGTGCACGCTGCCGATCAGCCCGGGGCTTCAAGGCTCTGGAGTGTGCGCGCAGGCCCCCTGCTGCTCGCAGCGCGCTAGGCCAACACACAATGAGCTGGCAGAGAGCCGCCGGGGCGGTGACACACCCCGGTGCCGGTCGCCGGCCCGACCGGCCCGCCGGCCGTCCGATGCATCAAAAGCGATGCACGGTAACGCGCCTTTTCAAGGGGATCGTTGACAACCACGACACCAAATCCAGCTCACCGTCCGCCGTGCTTCTCTGCCCCCGCCCGCCGGCTCAGTCGCGCATTCAATTGCGCACGAGCTCAAGGCGGGCAGGTCACCGGCGGGCGCGCCCCAGCGCGATTTGGTCGCAGGCGCGGCTGCGCGCCCCCTCCCGCCGCGCCGCACGGTGAACGATGGGCTCCGCCGCCGCCGCCGCGCACGGGCCGCGCCTGCTGGCGCGTCGCGCGGAATGCGCGCTGATGCTGCTGCTGGCGCTGCTGGCGGGCTGCGCGCCGCGGCTGGCGGCTGCGGATGGCAGCGGCGACGGCAATACCACTAAGCCGGACGAACACGGCCAGTTCCTGCGGACGAAATTCTTCCCACAGCGGCGGGTCCGCATCTGCATGGCAGAGACCATCCCAAGTGAGTCTTTCCTTCCCCACAGGCATGCCAGCAGCACACTGTGCGAAGTGGGGCCAGCGGCGGCTGCGGCGGCCTGCGCCTTTGTACCGCGGCCCTAGCAGCTGCGCACCTGCTGCGCACCCACCAACTCACGGCACTGCTCGAAACCCCCCGCGCCACGCACCATACTGCGCAGTTGTGTACTGCCTGGACAGGAATGAGGACATGTACTCCGGCTACGAGTACAAACTGTTCCAGAGGGTGATGGCTCAAATGGGCTGGATCCAGGGGGAGGATTACCGGTTCATCTGCCTGCCCACCTTTGGAGACCTGGTCGACCACATAAAGAACGACACAGGTGAGCGCGCGCGTGTTTGGGGTTTGCTTGGTATCCCTCTCTCTGCTTGGCCAAACTGCCGGCGGCTTTGCAAAAGGGGGCGGCCCACATCTTTCAGCCTCAAAGGTGAGGCGCAAGGCGCCTTGGAGGGTCTGCGGGCAGCCTTGATAAAAGCCATTGCTCAAGTCGGCCCCCCAATACGCAACAGGCATGTGTGACGTGGGCTTTGGGGGCTTTTCCATGTCTCGTTCAGACATAGAGAAGGGCGTGCACTACTCCATCCCCACAGTCAGGTTTGTGGAAGGCTGCGGCATGCGTGCCGATGCAGCGTCGAGTGCCCGTTTTGCAACCCTGGGGTGCAGTAGTGCTGTGTTGGCAGCAGTGGGCCTCCCACAGCAAGCTGCGGCCCGCTGAACCCCACACCGCAGGGCCGGCTTCAAGCTCCTTGTGGGCGCTGAGGTCTACAAGCTGAGCTTCTTTGTGTTCCTGGATGCGTTCAACTGGAAGCTCTGGCTGGCCATCATCCTGACCTGCGGTGAGGGAGGGCGTGGGCCAACGGCAGCAAGGTGTTGCGCTGCGCTCGTGGCTTTGCTTCGCAAGCCAGCTTTTCCTCCGCCTCTGCTGAAGTTTTGCAACCCTCCAAACCCCGCCTCGGCCCAGTGTTTGTGGGTGTGTGCATCTGGCTGATGGATCCCTGGGCGCGGAGTGTCAAAGTCCCCACCCTTCATGACTACCGCTTCCTGGGCCTGCGGCAGCGCATTTGGGTGGCGCTGGCCAACTCCATGAGCTTCTCGGTGGGTGAACAGGGCATCGCCAGTTGTGCGCATGCTTTGCATTGGCGCGCCCACAGGCAATCACACTCGCCCCATGCAAATAAACAAACGCGAACCAAAACGCAGGCAATCGACATGGGAGAGAGCCACGCCGCCGGCAACATCATTGTGCTGGCCTTTGCCTTCATGATGCTGGTGCTGGTCAGCCTGTACACGGCGGTGACATGTGAGCACGTTTCACCGGTGCCTGACCGGTGCTTGACCGGTGTTTGACTGGCTCTGGCCGGCTTTGCACCCCTCCTGCCTTCGTTCAACCCCTCCCCGCTGCGCCCCTTCTAAGTATCGCCTTCCCCGCACCTCCCCCCCCCCCAACAAACGCCCGCAGCCTCCAACCTCACCGCCAACCGCCTCACATCTGCGATCACCGGCCTGCACGACCTGCCGGGCAAAAAAGTGCTGACCTGGGAGGACGAATACTACATGAGTGGGTTTAAATTCGTGCGGTTGCGTTATTCCTCCGCTGCACACTGTTTGCCATCACTACTGATGTGTCCGTGTCCATTGGCACCATGGAGCTGTTCTTTGCTTAGATCTGTTTTTTGGCAGCGCCCGCAGGCCAGCGCCTGGCAGGAGGGCCCCTTTTAACCTGCCCGCCCCAAATTAACCTGCCCCCCCCAGATTTTCTGGGCCAGCAAGGCATCAACTCCACGGGCTGGCCGTGGGACACCGAAGAGGACCAGCTCATGCTGTTCAACGCCGTTGCCAACGGCACCTTTGATGCCCTGGTGCTTGACAATTTCGTGCTCGAGTTTGGCGCCAACTCGCGCTGCGACGTGACTGTGGTGGGGGACAGCTTCAGCCAGGTTGGTCCAACGGGGCGGTGCATGCGTGCCAGAGTGCGCGTGCACGCATGCATGTGGGTTGACTGCATGAGTTTAGGGCTTTGGGAAGTTTGCAACCCATCTGGAAGCTTGCAAGCCGCACATGCTTGCATCAAAACACCATGCGGGGCAGGACAGCCCCCTCAACGGGCACGAGGTCGCGACTCGCAAGCTAACACTTTCCCTCGCTCCCCCACCGCCCTGCAAACAGTATGACGGAGGTGGGTGGCGAATTGTGCCCGCCTCGCTTGGCCGCCGGTTTCCCCAGGGTTGTGTGTGCGGACGCTTGCTGGCGGGCGGCCAGGCGGGCGCGCTGCCAGCTTGAAATGCGGCCTGCCATGCACCGGAAAGGCCGGCAGTGCAAAGGCCAGCTCGTGCATAAACACCACCCCTTCCCCGCCTTTGCCCTCCACCCCCTCCCAGCCTTTGCGTTCCCAAAGAGCGTCGGCGAAATCCCTGGACTGGTGGATGCCTTCAGCTATGTACTGCTGGCGATCAAGGATGGAGGTAGGGCAGTCCAGGCCCCTCACCCAGACTGTCTGAGTATGGCTGCCGGGCTGCAAGATGCCCCGCTGCCCCGCTGCTCTGCATTGCACGACTCTGCCACACCCCTGCACCCCTGCATGCACCACTGCACAGCTCGGGGACTGCACTCGGCTCGCCTCGGCGCTTTCGTTATCAGCGCACAGCACCGCATGGCAGCTGCTGCCTAACCGTCGCTCAGCATAGCCCTGTCAGTGCCTCTTCTTCAAACCCCCAAATTCACTCAAACCCAACCCAGGCGACATGGAAAAGTTGTTCAACGAGTTCATCAAGCCGCCAGAGCCCTTTTGCAAGCGCACCATGGCCGCGGGCCAGGGCACCCAGATTGGCTTTATGGACGTGGTCGGCCTGTGGGTGCTGCTGGCGGGCGGCGTGGCTTGCGCAATCATCCTGATTGTGACGGTGCGCCTCATGAACAAGTCAAAGCCCCAGCTCAACCGCGCCGTTACGGCCGTGCGCGAGTTCTCTGACACCCGCCTAAGGCGGGCCAGCATGCGGCGCAGTGGCCTTGAGGCGGCTTCTGGCAACTCCGGCCTGTTTGCCAGCCGCAAGGCTGGCGCTAACGGCGACTCGCACGTTGTGGCAGGCGGCGGCGACGACGACGCGCCCCGCAGCAGGGACAACGACACGCACAGAGTATCCTTCTCCAATGCAAGCGCCGGCGCCGCCGACGGCGGCGCCGCTGTCGGCGGCGGTGCGCGCGCACGGCGGGCCGAGGCGCCGGCGCTGTCCGACCGCCCGCGCGACGGGACGGCGGGCGACGGCCGGCTGAGTGCTTTTGAGTCAGAGATGCGGTCGCTGGTGCAGCGGTACTGGGGCCAGGAAGGCGCGCCCCCGCCTCGGCCGCCGCCCGTTTAGCCGCCCTTCCACGTGCCCTGCCACCTCCCATGAGTTTCTTTAGAAGGCGCTTTCATTCCAAGCCGCCCCAGGCCAACTATGAATTAAGAGGCGCCTGGATGCTGCACCGGCTACAGGCTCAGCCTGAATGTTCTGCCAGACTTCATCAATCGTTCCCGCATTCTGCAGAGCGGAGACAAAAGCCCAGAGCACAACGGGCCACCTCCCCATTTTTACCTTTGGCCAGCAGTCCCGCCCGAAACCCTCGGCTCCCATCCGCCGTGCATCGACAACTTGCCCCAAATGGGCCGTTGGCCCTGTGAGCGTCGATCCGAATGCCCAATTTCATGCATGTGCTGGGGTTACTTACGGCACGCAGCTTTTAGCCCTGCTTGGGCATTCTGTATACCAATGACGAATCCAGTCGCTCGGTAAAACTTTACCCCCTTGGGATTGTGGCAGCATGACAGCACGGCGCCGAAAAATGCGGGCGGGGCCCAGCGTCACGGGCCTTGCCCATTGCAGCAGCGGCAGCGGCAGGTCAGCGCCGCCAGCGAGGCCTCGCGCCGCGGCCAGCCGGAGCAAGGTAGTCGTGCGATCCGTTCGTACGCCGTTCACCGGTCCGCTTTTTCCTTTCGCCCGTTCGCTGCGAAGATCCACGCGAGGAGCACCCCGCCTCCAGGAGTGACACAGCCGCGCCAGCTCGCTAGGGGGCTGGGCGAACTTGGCGGGCGGTTTATCACGCTGGTACCCTGCATTTCCCCTCGAGCTCGGGCGCCCCGCGCCATCTGGCGAGCGGCGGCGCTCCGCTCGGCTGCGCCCGCAATGCCGATGCAGATGAGGGCCGCTTCGCCGCGCCATCGCCGCCGCGAACGATGGGCACCGGCCTCGCTGCTGGCGGTGCTGGTCGCTGCTGCCGGCCTGCACGCCGCGGCGGTGGCTGAAACGCCCCTGCAACGCGCGGACGCAGCCGCCGAGCAGCCGATCGTGCAGCAGCAGCAGCTGGCCTTGCCGCTGCAGCCACAACGCAGCCGCCGGCTGGCGCAGCTGCTTCAAATCCTGCAGCAGCAGCAGGCAGAGGCGGAGCAAGCAGGGCAGCAGGCGGCGGAGCAGCCGGCAGAAGGCGCACCCCCAGCAGAGAGCGCAGCAGCCCTGCCTGCCCCAGCAGAGAGCGCAGCAGCCCTGCCTGCCCCAGCAGAGAGCACAGCGGGCCTGCCTGCCCCAGCAGAGGAGAGCGGCACAGGGGGGGCAGCAGAAGAGGAGCCCAGCGCCAAGGACTACCAACCGCCCAAGCCGCCGCCGCGCAAAGACAACGGCATTGGGGGCAGGGTTGCCCAAATCTGCGTCTGCGAAACGGTGAGGGTGCTGGGGGTGTTTGTAAAGGGCCACGGAAAGCAATGCAGTGCATCGAAGCTGCTGTGCGGTTTTGGGAGCCCTGGCCCTGGCTGCAAATTGACACGCTGCCCTCCCGGCCGCCACAAACCCTGCAGGTGCCAAGTGAGTGGAGGGAGCGCGGCTGCCAGGAAGCAGGGCATGGTTGAGGGCCGGCTGTCTGTGGTGGTGAAGCAGAGCAGGGGGCGTGCCTGAAGCTGGCCGCACACCTCAAACTCACCCACTGCGGCTGACGACACGCCCTAATGCCCCAACCCCAAACCCGCCAGTCATTGCCTGCCTTGGCCGCGAGGAGTCCGAGTTTGATGGCTACGAGTACACCCTGTTCAAAAGGGTGGCGGCGGAGATTGGCTGGGGGCGCGGGGACTACACTTTCAAGTGAGTGGGGGTGGAGCCCAGGCCGCACAGCTGCGCCGGCCTGCGCTGCTCAAGGAAGCCTTTTACGGCACACGCAAGGGCTGATTTCCCCCATCACACCCTACAATTGACTTTGCACACCTGAATCGCCCCAACCAGCAAGCTGAGCTCAGCACCACTCCCCGACCAGTAGGTGAATCACCCCCAACCGCAGGTGCATTGAGGACTGGGATAGTATGTTGGATAGCCTGGCCAACAACACGGGCATGTGCGACGTGGCACTTGGGGGCATCGCTATCAGCCAGCAGAACGTGGCGCGAGGCATCAAGCTCACATCAATTGCGACCATCAGGCGCGGCCGGGCTCGCCACCTGTTTTGCCGGCGCCCGGCAGTGTTCCCAGAGGCTGACCTGCTGGGCGATTCTGCAGCACCGCGCCGCGCCGCTCACGCCCCGCCCACTTTGCTTTCGCTGACTCCCGTGCAGCTGGCGCTGCCGCTGGTCAGTCGCCGACCGTGCCTCTGCGCTGTCTGAACCCCATTCCCATGCCTTTTGCAGGACCGGCTTCAAGATCCTTGTGAGCGCCGAGGTCTACAGGCTGAGCTTCTTTGTGTTCCTGGACGCGTTCAACTGGAAGCTCTGGCTGGCCATCATCTTGACCTGCGGTGAGGGAGGGAGGAAGGGAAGCGGCGCGGTCCTGTTTTGCTCGGGCATGTTCCTTGAATGCACTGGAAGCAGCTGCCATCTGCGGGTTTGCCTGATGGCGGTGTTGCGCGTGCTTGCCACCTGCTGCGGCCTTTTTTAAACGCCGCTCCACCTGACCCGCAGTGTTTGTGGGCGTGGCCGTTTGGGTGCTGGACCCCTGGGCCCGCCCTGACCATATGCCCTCACGGCAAGACTACCGCTTCCTGGGCCTGCGCCAGCGCGTTTGGTCGGCGCTGGCCAACTCCATGAGCTTCTCGGTGGGTGACAAGGCAGCTCATGTGCGCATGCTTTGTATTGGCGCGCGCACAGGCAAGTGCACTCAGCCAACACACACACATGCAAACCAAAACGCAGGCGACCGACATGGGAGAGAGCCACATGGCCGGCAACGTCATCGTGCTGGCCTTTGCCTTTATGATGCTGGTGCTGGTCAGCCTGTACACGGCGGTGACATGTGAGCACATTTGACTGGCGCTTGACCGGTGCTTGACCGGTGCTGGACCGGTGCTCGACCGGTGCTGGCCGGCTTTGCGCCCCTCCTGCTGCCTTCCCCCAACCCCGGCCCCTCTGCGCCTCTCCTAAGCATCGCCTTCCTGCAACCTCCCACCCCCCCAACAAACGCCCGCAGCCTCCAACCTCACCGCCAACCGTCTCACCTCTTCCATCACCGGCATCTACGACCTGCCGGGCAAAAAGGTGCGGGCTCCAGATGCTTTCTCCCAACCCTGCGCTTGCTTGACAGCGCCCCACTGATTGCGCCGGGCCACACCAAGGAGTTAAGCAAGATCTTGGATTGCCACGAGCCATGCGGTCAAACCCTGCGCGCCCTGACTCATCCACCCCCTCCAGGTCGCCACATGGGAGTATGATGACTACATTACAGACCTCAAACGGAAGGGAGTCAACGCCACCGGACTGCCGTGGGAGGGAGAGGCAGACCAGATCGCGATGTTTGACGCCGTCGCCAACGGCAACTTTGACGCGCTGGTGCTCGAAGGCTACGTCCTGGATTACGGCGCCAACTCGCGCTGCGACGTGGCTGTGGTGGGGGACATGTTCAACGAGGTGGGGCCGGTGGGGGTGCGCCGCGTCTGCCGCCAGCTGATCCCTGCTTGGGGGTGCGCAGGCGGCTGCGCGGCCCGCGGCAGGTCAAAGCTGCGATTGCTGAAAGGCTGTTTGCGTGTTTTGTGGTCAGCAACAGCCTGGTTTGACGGCCTCAAGGGCGTTGCAAGTGAACCCCAAGGCACATACGCACAAGTCGCCTGCCACCCACCTTTCAAGAAACGAAACCGAAAAACAATGGCGTTCAACAGTACGAGGCCGGCATGGCCTTCCCGGCAAACTACTCGCACCCAGAGCTCATCGAGCGGATCAACGCGGCACTGCTGCTACTCAAAGAGTCGGGTGCGCAGCGGGGCGGGGGGTTGACCTAGTACTTGGACAATGGCCCTCATCAAGCGGTTTGACCAGGGCGGACGCGTTGACCAGGGCGGGGTTGGTTGAGTGGGCGGAGCGGCAGGCAGGGTTGTGCGCTTGCCTCGGCCACGGGCGCGCACACGCGCGGATCGCCATCGCCGGACTGCAAGAGAGCCCGCCGCTTGCACCGGATTGGAGCCCACAACCCGCGCGCACACTATTATTGCGCACTGTTTTCTCCCCCAACGCAGGAGATGTCGAGGAGCTCTTTTTCAAATACGTCAACCCCCCCGCGCCCTTTTGCAAGCGCACCATGGCCGCGGGCCAGGGCACCCAAATCGGCTTCAGGGACGTGGTCGGCCTGTGGGTGCTGCTGGCGGGCGGCGTGGTGGCCGCGATCGTAATCATCATCGCCGCAAGGCTCGCGAGCCACGGCGCCCGCCGCGCGCGGCCGGCGATCGAGCGGGCGGTGTCGCTGGTGCGGGGGCGGTCGATGAGCAGGGCGACGCCGCTGGGCTTGAGTGAGCTGGAGGGCGGCCTCGGCGGCGAGGAGGAAAGGAATGGAAAGGGGCGCGCGTCGTCGCCGGGGAAGCAGCGAGGGCCGAGCCCCGACTCGGGCGCTGAACCGGGCGCCGGCGTGGACGGCGGCCCCGCCAGCCGCAAGGGGGCCCGTGCGCGCCGGCCGGCCGGCGACGGCGGCGGCGGTGCTGATGGCGCCGGCGCCGACGCCGCGGCGGCCTCCGGCGCGGCAGGCCACAGCACGCAGCTGGATGCTTTGGAGTTGGAGGTGCTGTCGGCGCTCCAGCGCTACCGGCGCGCGGCGATGGCGGTGGCGGCGGCGGGCGGGGCGCCGCTGCCGAAAGGCAAGGAGGCGCAGGAGTAGGGCGCGCGTTTGGGTTTTGTTTGGGAGGCTGGCTTTCGACCTGGAAAGGCATGCAAAGGCCTTGCGTGGCCACATCTGCACGCCATACGGTTACATGTTCCTTGCCACACAATGCATTGTCGCTGTGCAGCGCTTCAATCACACCGCACGGACACGAGTCATGGGGGCTTGCCAGGGCACCGCTGCCGTCCCTTGACCCTTTTCGCCCATGGTTTTGCCGAGGCCGTGTCTCGGCACAAAGCAATGCGCACAAACCACAATTAAAATGCGCAACCGCGCGCAGCCCTTTGCTGAGTCACTCGAACAAAGTTGACCACCACTCGAACACAGTTGACTGCCATCCAAAGTTGCATTGCCATCCAAAGTTGCATTGCCATCCAAAGTTGCATTGCCATCCAACTCCCGTGAATGCTTCCATGCGCGCTCGCCCACCAGCACTTGTGTAAAGCTCGTTCCTTCATCCAGAGCCATTTCCTGGGTTACACGGCTCGGCATGCATTCACAGCGCAGCCGCACGCGCCCGCCCGAGTTTGGCCGACCGCGGGCGGCGCGGGTCGATCGGGGGCGGCGCGGCGCGCGGGCGCGCCTCTCGGCTTTCATTCCGGACGGGTGCGTGCGGGGGCGGGCATGGCGGCAAGCGGGCCGTCCCTTGTGCGTCACAATACCATAGCTGCAGATGCTGTGTGGCGGGGGCTCTGCCGGCCGTGGCGTGCAGCCCTAGAGGAGGGCGCTGCCAGGGCAAACCAGGGCGCAACTGGAGGCCCCTGACAAATAGCTCAGAGGGGTGCGGCAGTGCTATGGGGGCGTGCATTCTCAAAAGCCTCTTTGCGAGGGGGTGGAGGGGAGGGGAAGGGGGGCCTTGCGGCGACGGCAGCGGCGGCGTGGCACACACTCACGCGGGCGCGGCGGACGCGGAGGGCGCGCTCTCGCACCGCGCCCCTGCGGTTGGCGGCCGGCGCCCGACCGCGGGAGCGGCCGCGGTTAGGCGCCTCCCCGTCGATCCTCAGCGCGCGGCTCACGCGTCGGGCTTCCCCGCGCCGCCGCGCGCGTTCCCGCGCGCCACGTAGGGGCTGCGCGCCCGCTTGGCCCCCGACCGCGCGTGCGCCGGCAGCCCCGCGGCCGTCAGCGGCCCGCTGCCAAAGCAGCGGCCGGTGCCGAGGCGCGCCTCCGGGTTCTCCACCATGGCGCATGGGAAGCTGCCCGCGGACTGGTGGGTGACGCCGCCGTTGCTGATCACGAGGCGGCAGGTCTGGGCCTCAGTAGAAAAGTACTTGCGGTCCGCGGCGGAGCCGGGCGCCTGGGACGGCTGCGCGGCGGCCGGCAATGCGCATCGGGGGGCGTGAGGGTTGGGGGGTGGGAGAGAGGAGGGGGGGGGGGGGGGGGCAGAGCGTGCCTTTGCGGGCGCTGGCTGCCGCGTGCGTGCCATTTTCCCAGCGGCTTGCTCTCCGGGCCTTTGCCGGCGCCGCCGGCGCGTCGGCGGCCGGGACGCCCGCAGGGCCCGCCCCGCCTCTGCCTGCACACAGCGCAGCGCAAACCCACAGCGACAAAGCCCCCCCGCCCCCTTGGCCGCGCACCGAGGGGAGCTCCGGCACGATGAACAGCCCGTTGGTCGGCGGCGGCGGCGCGTCGGCGTCCCTCGCCGCTACGTCGGGCAGCCGCACGCTCCTGCATGACAGTCCGGAGACGGAGTAACCGTAGTAGTAAAGGGGCAGACCGGTCTTGTGGAAATAGATCACCGGGTTGAGCGTGGTGACGGCGCACGCGTCCTCGTCGGCGCCGGCCGCGGCGGCCGCGGCCGCCACGCCCGCCCAGAGGTTGAGCGCGGGGCCCTCAGAGGCCATGGGACGGAGCACGGACGGCTCGCATGGGAAGGCCAGCTGCAGCGCGTTGGGCTGCGCGGCGGCCTCGGCCGTGGCGTTGGTGCCGTTGATCGCGCTGGCAAAGATGTTGACGCCGAGGCGGGTGGCGTTTGCGAGGAAGCGGCTCGTCACGGTGCACACGCCCTGCGGTCAAAGGGGGCCGCCCGCGGGGCACGGTCGGGCGCGCGGGGTGGGCGGGCGGGGGGCGCCGGCGTCGGCAGCGGCAGAGGCGCGAGCCGGATAACTTCTGTCACAGCTGCAGGCTGCATGGGAGAACGCACGGGCGAAAGGCCGCGGGTGCTGGCCGGCGCACGCCTTGTGCGGTCCCCCCTTTTCGGCCCCAGCCGCCGAGCCGCCGGCGGCGGCCGCAGCAGGCAGCTGCGACAGGTGCAGCCTCCCTCGCTGCGCCGCTAGCTGCTGCGGCAGCACGTATCAAGCTTTCTTTGTCCCGTGTGTGACCCATTCAGGCTGAGAGGCGCTGCCGCTGCTCGCGCACCTCGGACACGCCGAGCTGCAGTGCGCCGTCGCCCTCGCCGCTGCAGATGTCCAGCTGCATGGCGCCCGCGTCGAGAGCAAAGGGAGAGACGGCATACTTTGGGGCCACCCGCGCGCCATGCGCGGCGCAGGCGAGGCCCAGGGCCAGGCAGGCCGCGAGGGCGACGCGGGCCAGCATCCGGCACACTTCTGGCGACTTTCCCTAGGGTTATGAAGGTTTGAAGCCGCTTTAAACTCGCATGTGCATCGATTTAAACAAGCTCTGGACGGCCTGGGGGCTCCTTGGCGCCGCGCTCGCGGCGGCAGATGGTGGGGCGCGGCCACGCCGAGTTCCGCGCAAGTCCGCTGGATACCGTACGGCATCAGGGTCCTGACGGTACTTGTTGGGTTAAATGAGCCATCATGCGGTTCTGTGACGGTCACAGGGACGCGGTGCGCCTCGGCGTGGCTGCCTCGGCGCGCGCGCGCGCCCGCGCCGCTGCCTCGGTGCGCAATCTGTTGAGCACCCAAGCACACTGCTGCACTTTCAAGCCGGCTTCACAGACCAAAACTGATTTACAGAGGCGGTGTTTTGGGCTTGTGCAGCACGGGCACGATCTTGGGGGGGAACGGCACAGGAGTCGTCGGCCGCAAGCGTTCTGCAGCCCCAGCAGCAATCAGCGTGACAAATTGCGGGAAATGGCAATGTGAAGCGTTGGGGGTGTCTGTGCACGCGCAGTATCGGGGCTTGCCAGCGGAGGGAGGCGGGTCAGCCTGCGGCGGCCGAGACATTAAATGCTTGCGGGCAAGCCCAGGCGCGAGGCGGCTTACTGGGCCCGATGGGTCGCGGCACCGCACAGCGCACGTGAGGGAGGCGGAGCAGCAGGGTGCCGCGGGTTGGTCGACGGCAAGCGGCCGCGCGCCGTTTCAAATAGCAGTGGTTTGAGCAGAGCAGAGGGCGAAGCCGCGCGCGCGCGCGAGCGCACGCACGAACGGGTCACAAGCAAAGGGACCAGCTCCCGGGGCCGGCGCGTGCGCCGGCGAGGGGGCCAAGCCAGGGCCGTGCCGAGGGGACGGCACGTTGGGAGGTCAGAGGCCCAGATCCAGATCACATCGAGAAGTGCGCCGGGGAGCCGAAGCAGCGGCCCGCGCCGAGGCGCGCCTCGGGGTCCTCTTGCAGGCTGCATGAGAAGCCGCGCTTCGAGGCGTAGGCGCGCCCGCCCGCGGCGACGACGAGGCGGCACCACTGGGCGGTGGTGTCGAAGGCGGCGTCGCCGCCCTGCACGGGCTGTGGCAAGGGGAAGGGGCGAGGGGCAGAGGTACGCGAGATGAGCTGACGTTGGGCCGCGCCGCCCCCCCCCCTACGTGCAGGTGTTCAGCACGAGCATAGGCCCACGCGCTTTTCGTTCCTGGCGCCGCCGCCGCGCCGACCCCGCGCGCCCCGCCCCCGCCCCCGTCCCCGCTCACCGAAGGCCGGTCGGGCACCAGCCACAGCCCCTGCGCCGCCGACGCGCGGTCGCGGCCCGCCGAGGTCGCGAGCCCGTCGCCGCTGCCCAGCGCCGCGAGCGTCTCTGACGAGTCCGTCAGGCGGCAGCGCATCTTATTGAGCTCATAACCGTAGAAGAAGCCGCGCGGGGTCAGCTTGTACTGCACGGGGGGGCTGAGGGTCGTGACCGTGCAGCTGCCCGCGCCCGCGCCGGCGCCGAGGCTGGCCCAGAGGTTGAGGGTCGCGCCGGACAGGCGGGGCGCGCTGCGGGCGGAGGGGGACGACTCGCAGGGGAAGCTCAGCTCGAGGCCGCTGCCGTCGCCGCCGATGACGCGGGCGGTGATGTTGCAGACGCCCTGTGTTTGGGGGAAGGCGGAGCGTTTTGGGGGGCGCGTGCGGGGAGGCGCGGCGGCGTGGATGGGGTTGCGGCGGGTGCGCCGAGACGGTGTTGGCGAGGGCGGGCTGTGGCCGGCCAGCGGCTGCAGTCATTGATGCGCGCATTCATTTGCGGCATTGCTGCGACCCGCCAATGCCGACCGCCAACCACCGCCGCAGTCATTCGGTCGAGTGCGGCAGCAGCGCAAGCCAGCCCCTCTCCCAAATCCCCGCACCTCGGCCATGGCCAGGGACATGGACGGCAGGCGGTTGCCGCGCGGGCCCCGGGGGCCGCGGGGGCTGCTGTTGCAGGTGTCCAGCTGCATCAGGCCGTTGGCCACCTCGGGCAGCGCCGCCGCATAGATGGGATCGTCATCAAACGGCAGCAGCGACGGCGCCTCGTCCGCAGATGCATCGCCGCCGTCGGCGATGCCGAGGGGGCGCGCCGCGGCTGTGGCTGCGAGCGCCGCCGCGAGCACCACGATCAGAGCCAGGCGTCGCATCTCAGCGATTCCTCTGCCTCTTCCGCTGTGCTGGGAGGACGCCGTCGAGCGCGGTGCGGTCGCGGCCGCGGGGCGGAGACCTAGTACCGCCAGAGGAGGGCGCAGAACGGGCCTAAGGGTTCCAGGGAGCTGTTAAAACGTTCACGGAATCGAATAATATGAGCTCATAGCGCCGAGAGGGGCAAATGCCTCGGCCCTCGCTGCCTTGGTCGGGGACCTGCAGCCGTAACCGCACCCCCAGCACCCAAGCTATCAGTTCGAGCCGGCTTCCGGGTTTCAGTTCATGCCCGAGGAAGTCAAATACGCCTAGAAGCAGGGCGCGGGACCTCGAAATGGCCGGCCCCCGCGGTCTGAGCCTGATCTTGGACTATGGCGAGAACGAGGGCGAGTGCGGCTACTGCAGGGGCGAGCACGGAGGGTCCAGCTCCAGCTACGGTGAGCCGGGGGCGTGCGCGCGGTTGCGGCGGCCGGCCTGCGCCCGCCCGCCGCGCGCGTCGCGCGCCGCCCGCCGCCCGCCGCGCCGCGCTGCGCTCCGCGCCGGCCCTCCACGCCCCCACTTGCGCACCGCCGCCGATCGCAGGCATGCAGGCGTACCGCCTCACCGTGTACGATTACCAGGGTAGGTCAGGGGGGGACGCGCCGCCTGGTGGTGCGCAGGCGCAGGCGCGCGCGGGCGCATGCACGCATGCATGCGCGCGCAGGCCGAGCACGCCACCCCCCACATGGCACCAACACCCTCCGCAGACCTTATCGACCAAGGCTGGAGGCGGTCCGGCAAATATGTATACAAGGTGCGGCGGGCCTAGAGAATGGGAGGGGGGCGCTGCAGCGGGCTCGGCTGGCTGGGGGCACGGCACGCACGGCGGCGGCGCCTGTTGGCCGCGGCAGCAGGCGCGCACCGCCGCACGCGGCGTGATCCCGCATTCGTGCTGCGTCTCAGATGGAGACAACCCGACTCAGGTGGAGGCACCGCGCGCCGGCGGTGGCTTGCCAACGAAAACCCTGGTGTTCAAACAATGCACTGAAATGACCCCCGCCCAGATGGACAACGCGACCACCTGCTGCTGCCACTACACCATCCGCCTTCCCGTCTCGGAGTTTGCCCCCTCCCGCGGGCAGCGGAAGCTGCTAAGGCGCTGGGAGAGGTTCCTCGCCGGGGAGGAGATGCCAGCCGGCCGCGGCGCGGCGGAAGGGGCGGCGCCAGGGGCCGACGCCGGCGACGCGTCGCCCCGGCACAAGCGCAGCAAGCACGGCAGCACGGGGGGCGGCAGCGGCGGCGGCGGCGACGGCGCGCCAGCGAAAAGCGACGGCGGCGGCGGGGCGGCTGGGCAGCTGGCTGCCGCCGTGCAGCGACTGCTGCAGGCCGCGGCGGCCGAGGTCTGCATCAGCGGCGGTGATGGCAGCAGTAGCGGCGGCACCCCGCTTGGCGCGCTGCCTGCCATGCGCGTCGTCGTCCCCTCTGCAAAGGTGTCTGCCCAACTGCCAGCCGGCACGGTTCTGACGTCGCCGAGCGCTTTTCCCCTTGCGGCGGCCGCCGCTCGAAGCGGCGGCGGCGGCGGCGGCGGGGGCGGGGGCGGCGGCGGGGGCGGCGGCGGCGGCGGCGGGGATGGACCCGCCGGGGCGCCTCCTGCCGAGCGCATTGCTGCGGCGCTGGCGGCCGCCTTCAACCGGGCCGCGGCGGCGGAGGGGCTGGGAGTTGAGGCGGCGGCGGCGCGGGGGCATCTGAACTTTGCGGCTGCACCAGACACTGCCGCTGCTGCTGCTGCGGCGGCGTCAGCGGGGGCGGCGGAGGTGCCTGCTGCTGCCGCCGAGGCGGCGGTGCCAGCGGTGGACGAAGCGAGCGGCGCTGGGGCAGCCTCTAGCAGCGGGAATCAGCAGCAGAATGAGCAGCAGCAGCAGCAGCGGCAGCAGCACCAACAGCAGCAGCCCCAGCAGCAGGAGGAGCAGCAGCAGCAGGAGCAGCAGCAGCAGGAGAGGCACTCTCCCAAGCGCCAGCACGACCAGGAACGACAGCAGCAGCGGCGGCCGCAGCCCGCGCCGCGGCGGTTTGAGGTGACGCTGGTGCCGTCCCGCTTTAGTCAGGAGAGCTTCGACCTGTACCGCCGATACCAGGTGGGGCGGATGGCCGGTACCGCGTTTCAAAAAGGGGATGCTTGCGCTGGCTGGAAGGTTTGACTGTTCCCTCTGGGCGCATGTCCGCCGTCGCTCCCTTGAGCCCTTGCCAGCTGCAGGCCCCTGACGCCGCCGGCGGCCCCCTCCCCTTCCCCGCAGATGGCCGTGCACGGGGACCCGCCCTTTAAGCTGTCCCCCTCCTCATACGCGCGCTTCCTTGTGGACAGCCCGCTGGAGAGGGTGGCGCCCGACAAGGTGGGTGCCGCGCTTGAATTCGGTTTTTCTACACTCTGATTCTGAGCGTCCCTCTCGCGGGGCCATCAACGCCCCGCCGTCGACCTCAATCGGCCGCACGCCCGCGGACAGACCATCACCGCGCCGCCAGCGCACCTAGTCGCCGCGCACCCGCCCACGGCCCCCGGCCCCCCCCGCCCCGGCGCCGCCCGCGCGCCCCACCCGCAGGACCCCGCCGCCCCTTCCTGTGGCTACGGAAGCTTCCATCAAGAGTACCGAGTGGACGGCACGCTGGTGGCGGTTGGGGTGGTGGACGTGCTGCCACGGTGGGCGGGCCCCTGCGTTCTTTGTCACCTGAGGGGCTTGGCCGGGCTTGGCGGCGCTGGGCGCTTTGCCGGCCGCCGTTTGTGATTGGTTGGCGGCTGCATGGGAGAGAGGTCGGGCCCATGTCACGAGTCAGACGTCGGTCCAGGCTGCAAGCGTGTCGATTTGCGGTTTGGGGCTGCGCAAGGGCGAGGTCAGGTGCAGCTTTTCGAATGAGCCCATGACTCATGAGTGTCCACGCCGACCACGCGTCAACCCTCCCTCTAAACTCAAACCTCATTGATAAAACCCTCCCTCCCCAAACGCATCGATAAACCCTCCCCAAACGCAGCTGCCTGTCCAGCGTGTACCTGTACTGGGATCCGAAGTACGCCCCCCTCGCGCCCGGCCGCCTCAGCGCGCTGCTGGAGATCGAATGGGTGGCGCAGCACATGGCGGCGCGGGGGCTGGGGCGCGGCGCGGCGCGGGCGCCCGCGGATGCGATGGCGCGGGAGGGGCAGCCCTCGGCGGCGGCGGCGGCGCTGGCGGCCGCGGCGCAGGCCCCGCGACAGCAGCCGCAGCCGCAGCCGCCGCAGCAGCAGCAGCAGCCGCCGCCACCGCCGCCGCCGCCGCAGCAGCAGCAGCAGCACGACGGCGCCACAAACGCCCATTGGCTAGCCGCTGCCATGGCCGCGTGCCACGTGGCCGGCCGCGCCGCCTCGGCCTCTGGGGCTGCGGCCGCGGCACCAGCAGCGGCGCCTGCGGTGGCAGCCTCCGGGCTCGCTCCGGCAGCTGCTGGCCAGGTGCAGCCAGCCTCCGGGCAGCTTCCTGCGGCTCCCACCCAGCTGCGCTACTACTACATGGGCTTTTACATCCACAGCTGCCCCAAAATGCGGTACAAAGCGGAGTACGCGCCCAGCGAGCTGCTGTGCCCGGAGCGCAAGGTGAGGGGATTCGGAGTCGGCTCCACTGCTCGGTTTCGTGTTGCCGCGGCCCCGCCGCAACGCGGAGTGCAACCCATCATGGGCGCCGGCAGTGTCTGGCTGTTCCCTTGGCTTGCCGCCACGCTTTGCCTCGGCGCCACTGCCCCGCCCGGACTGGTGCCATCCAGCCGCCAACCCCGGAGCCCCCATCCCCCCTGTACCCCCAAACCCCCAAACCCCCCAAACCCCCAAACTCGGGCGCGCGCGCAGGTTTGGGTGCGCATCGACCCCGCCGTGCTCTCGGCACTCGACGGCCGGGAGCACGTTGAGCTATCGGCGCTGCCGGGCGTGCGCGTGGCGCCCAACCTCGCGCTGCGGGCGCAGCAGCAGGCGCAGGTGCAGCAGCAGGCGCAGGCGCAGCAGCAGGCGCAGGCGCAGCAGCAGCAGCAGCAGCAGCAGCAGCAGCAGCAGCAGCAGCAGGCACAGCAGCAGCAGGCGCGGCAGCAGGCACAGCAGCAGCAGCAGGCACAGCAGCAGCAGGCGCGGGAGGAGGAGCAGGACGAGGCGCCGCCACCGGGTGACGCCGTGGGCAACCAGCCCGTGCTGCTGCCCAGCGAGCGCCAGCCCTTCCGCTGGCGCATGATAGCTGAATCTCAGCTGCTGCCGCGGCGCGCGGTCGCGGCGCTCGAGTGCCAGATCGCGCGGTGGCGGGGGCTGGTGGGGCCGGTGGCGGCGACGACGGTTTACATGCTGGGCGGCACGGGGTGATGGGCGTTGCCCTCGCCGCCGCCGCCGCCCCTCCCAGGATGGGGTGTAAATAGCGCCGGCGCGCGGGATGTGTCGCCGGCGGGTGTGCCGGGGTGTGCATGCGGCGGGCGGCGGCACAGAGTACGACTTCACCCGGCTCGCTGCCACTAAAAAACAGTCCCGATTCAACATATCGCAAGTTCCCCCGCACAGCTGCGCCAGATCAGCTGGACGCCGCCCGGGTTGCCAACCCAGCGCGCCCGACACGCCCTCAGACCCGCGTACGTAAAGCTTTTGGAACCGGCCGTGGACTGGGCACGCCACCACCGCCAGCCCCGCTCTACCAGCGCCAGCCCCGCGCCGGCGCCACCGCCGCCGCCGCCGCCGCACGCAGCCAGACGCGCCCAACAGCAGCAGCAGCAGCAGCCCAGCCCGCGCGAGCGCGCGTGCAGCCGGCTCCATGGGTTTCATAGAGAAGCCCCCGGCGCCGCAGGTGTCGGAGGCGACGCGGCAGGAGTTCACAAACGCGGCTCTCGCCAAGCTGGGGGAGGCAATAGCCAAGACCGCCGGAAAGTGAGATTTTAGCCAGCGCGGCGGCCCGCGCCGCGGTGCGGCGCACAGCGCCCGGCCAGCAGATCCAGCCTTGCGCGGACGCAGCAAACACCCCCCTGTTCCCGCAGCAGCGGCGGCACCATCTAAACAGTCAGGAAGGCAGGCCTCGGCTGACTCCTCCCCCCTCCGCCCACGAAAACAAAAAAACACCAACCCCCGCAGGGAGGCTGCAAAGGCGCGCCTCGAGGCGCTGGCGCTGGCCGAGATGCAGCAGGAGGCGCGCCCCGCCAGCCCCCGGCGGGACAAGAAGCACAAGAAGGACAAGAAAGAGAAGAGGGACAAGAAGGAGAAGAAAGAGAAGAAGGAGAAGAAGGAGAAGAAGCACAAGAAGTCAAAGGACAAGCACAAGAAGGAGAAGAAGGACAAGAAGAAGCGGCGGCGGGGGTCCAGCGACAGCGGCAGCAGCGGGAGCGGCAGCAGCGGGAGCAGCAGCGGCAGCGACAGCGACGGAGGGAAGCACGGCCACAAGCGGCGGCGGCGCAGCGGCAGCGGCAGCGACTGAGTTGGGGCGGCGGCTCTGGCGGCTGTTGTTAGCAGTGTGCGTGTGTCAAACATCGACTTTTGAGCGGCCGTATCACGTCCCTTTGCTTGCTTGCAGTCGTTTTTTGGCAAATGGGCAGGGTAAACTCAAGGCCTCAAAGCCAGGCAGCGCGAGCACGCACAGAACAGACAGAACCGCAGCAGCCAAGCGAAGAGGCCAAGATGCCGTGCTGGGCGTCGCGAGCTCAGGGGGCGGCCTCGGGCGGGGGCTGTGCGAGGATGCGCCGCCCCTCGGCGGCAAGGCTGGCCAGGCCTAGCGGCAGGGGCACGCGCCACGCCTCCACACGGCGCCGCGCGGGCGCCGTGCGACGCTGCTGAACGGCCGCCGGTCCCCACAATCAGTCTGGCAGCAGTGTCCCGACCGCGCGTTTCTCTTTGTGGGGCGCACATGGTGTTTACAGCCAGCAGGAGCGGGAACGCGCGGCTGCCAGGCAGCCTGCGGCGGGTCTCCCCCAGCGCCAGTCGACAAAGCAAAAGCTCGGCGCCCCGTTAGCAGCGCGCCCCCTCCTCGCCGCCGCCGCCGCCGCCTTCGCCGCCGCCGCCGCGAGCCTCTGCGATCGCCGCCTTCAACTCCCCCAGCGCCGCCGCGACGTCCGCATCCTCCTCCCCGCCGCCGCCGCCGCCGCCGCCGCCGCCCTTTCTCGCGCGCTTTGCGAGCAGCACGGCGCAGTGCGCCGACACCTCCTCTGCCTCGTCCAGGGCCCCCCCTGAGTAATAGGCCAGCGCGAGGAGGTGCCAGACGTGGGGCACGGCGTCGTTCTCTGCAATTAGCCCCTCGAGCACCTTTGGTTTTGGGGGTGGGGGTTTGGGAGGTTGGGGTGAGGGTTAGGGAGGTGGGGGGGTGGGTTTGGGATGTGGGGGGGGGGGTCTGGGAGGTAGGAGTGAGGGTTTGGGAGGGGGCCGAAGAGGCGGGTGCGCTTGAGTGGGGTTGCGACTTTCGAGGCGGCCAGGTGTTTCTTCAACGAGCGGTCCGCGGCATTGGGAGTGCGAGCGCTCTCAAACAAGCCACAGCAGCAAGACCTCTACCCTAAGACCTAAAACCTAAACCCTTGACCCGCAGCAGCAACCTGAAACCTGAAGCGCACCTGGATCGCCGTCTCAGTTGACTCATCCAGTTCGAGCAGCAGCTTGGCCGCCTCAAAACGGAACTCAAATGACGGTGCGCCGTCGTCCTCCTCCTCCTCCCCCTCGCCGCCCGAGCCCCCCTCGGCGTCCTCCCACTCGCCGCTGCTGCCTGGTTCTGGGCGGTTTTCAGGCGGGCGGTTTTCAGGGGAGCGGTTTTCAGAGGAACGGTTTCGAGCGCAAGGGGTTTGTGCCCGAGGCAGGCCCGGCCAGCATGCAAAGCCAGCATGCACGCCGCCGCCCAGCGCCGACGCCGGGCCTAAATCCGAAAGGGCGCCGCCGCCGCTCACCCTCGCCGCTGGCGTCCTCCCCCGGGTCTTCGCTCATCGTCCGCGGCTTCCTCAGCGGCCCCCCGCCCGCACCGCCGCCACCGCCGCCGCCGCCGCCGCGCCCGCGGCCGCCGCCTTTGCCCGCCGCCGCGGCCGCCCCTGCGTCTGCCATGTCGACCTCCCCCCCTGCCGCGCCGCCGCCTTTGCCGCCGCCGCCCTCCTCCTCCCCCTCTGTCTCCTCCTCCTCTTGTTCGTCCTCCTCCTCCTCCTCCTCCTCGCTCGCCTCTGGCTTGAACCACAGCGCCAGCGACTGGCGCAGCAAGGACAGCGCCTCATCCTGCCGCCCCTGCTCGTACCTGCAGCGGGAGTTTGACCGGGGTTTGACCGGGGTTTGACCGGGGTTTGAGCTGGTCGACGGCCGGCGCGTGTGCCAGGGGTTGACCAGGGCTCGGCTGCAATGCGCTCGGCGAAAGCACCAAACGCGCGCAACCCAGGCACCCTAGGCACACTCCCCGGCCCTCCCAAGACAGGAACATCAAACGCGGCCCCCCAGGCACCCGCACACTCCCCGGCCCTCCCAAAGCGGGTGCCAAGCCACACCTGAGGCTTGCCAGGGCCTGCAGCGGCTCGGGGCTGGCGGCGTCGGCGGCGCGGGCGCGCTCCAGCAGGGATCCCACCTCGTCGCCCACCTGTGGCAACGGGGAAGGGGGAGGGGGGTTGTTTTAGTTGCACGGAGGGCGGGCAGGGGCAGGGAACGGCGCGCGTCGAGCCACCAAAAACAAAGCGCTGCCAATGGGGTTCGGCACCGGCAGGGCAACGGAGGATCGCGCCGCGGTGGCTGCCACAGCGGCGGAAAGCGGCTGCGATTCAGGTTCCGTCCGCAGGCGAGTGCGAGCAGCGGGAACAGAACCAACCTCGGCGGGGTCTTCCGCAGCCGCCATTGTCATCTCCGCCAGCGAGCACAGCGCAGAGCACAGCTGCCGCCGGAGCTCCGCCGCGCGCGGGGCGGCGTCGGCGGCGGCGGACAGCACCTCCACGCCGCGGCGGGTGGCGGCGAGGGCCTCCTCTCCCTCCAGAAGCTGCACGGCCGGTTTAGGTTGGGTTTGGGTTGCCATTTCTTTTTGCTCTCGTGGGCTGGGGCAGCGGCCCCAGGGTTGCGCCAGAGGAAAGGGGGGGGCTTGCTGCGGTTCCAAGCGGTGTGTTGCAGAGCAACGGCTCCGCAATGTCGCCCCCTGGCGTAGCACTGCAGGCCCGCACAAACAAACACACGCATGCGGAAAAACGCGTGGGAAAGCGGCCGCTGTACCGCACCGCACCTGTCCGAGGTACATGTACTTTTCGAAACCGTCATCGGGCGAAGCCTCCACAGCGCTGCGCAGCACCTGGCGGCGCAAGCGCGGTGGGTGGGGCGGTTTGCGCGGCGTCAAAGGCGCAGGACGGGCGGCGGCGCCCCAGCCGGCCGCGCGCGGTTCCGGCCGTCGCGCGCCGGCCACTGCCGCGAGGGCCGCCGGGCGCTTGGCCCCAGCTGTGCAGTCCGCCATTGACTCAAGTGACTCGGACGCGCGCGCGCGCCTCGGACGCGCACCTCTACGGCCTCCTCCGCGCGCCCGACCTCGGCGAGCAGCGAGCCGTAGGCGTCCAGCGCCTCGGGGTTGCCCGGCTCCCGCGCCGCCGCCTCGGACAGCGCGAGGAGGGCCGAGTCGTAGTCATCGTACGCGAGCGCCGCCTGGGCGCGCTCTATGAGCTCCGCCGCGGAAAGGGCGGGCTGCGCGGCGCCCCTGCCGGCGGACGCCTTCTTCTTGCCGCCGGCGCGGCGGCCGGCCTTGGCGGACGCGGGCTGGCGGCCGGCGGCGGCGGCGGCGGCGGCGGCGGGGCCGGAGGCCTTGACGCCGGCGCGGCGGCCGGCTGCGCCCTTTGGCATGGCTGCTGCTGCCGCGGGCGCTGGTGGCGCGGGCGCGGCCTGCTGCGCGGCGCCTGCAGTCGCGGCAGCGGCAGCGGCAGCGCGCGGCGGCTGCGACGGTCGGCGCGGCGGTGGGCGGCTTTCGCCGGCGCAGCGCTCTCAACGGCTACGCTGCGGATTCTCCTGCTTTCTGCCGCGCCCAGAGCCCCCCGGCGGCGCCTGTATGCGGCGCGGGACGCGCGAGGGAGCTCGAGATCGGCGCGTTTGGAGCGGGGCGAGATTTTTTGCGTTGCAAATGCGGTCTCTTGCTGAAACGGAGCCGGGTTTGCCTGGGAGGGACCCCAAAAGACACGGGCTCGCCCAAATACACACCCGCGCGGGTGACCTCCAGCGCGCAGGCAAGCGTTTTGCCCTTGCGCCCTCGCGAATCCATCAACACACCGCTTCCATCTCCGCGCTTGCCGCCACGCCTCCTGTGCAGCTCGAGATCGCCAGCTCGGCGTTCGCGTTCGCCAGCCCGCGCGCCGCAACCCAGTGCCGTTTGTCGGTGGCGGCAGTCGTCCAGGGATCCTCTGGGCGAGCTCCCAGCGGCGTCCCGGCCCTCCCGAGCGGCGCTGCAGCGCGCGCGCATCGCCGCCGCTGCTCGCTGCTCCGCCGCCGCCGCCGGCGCGCAGCCTCGCGCAGCCCTCGCCGCTGCGCGACCCGCGCCGGCCTCGCCAGAGGGAGGGCGCGCGTCAGCTCAGCTGAAGGCCAGCTCAGCTTCCGGCGCGGAGCCGGGCAGCGACAGGCCGCCCGCGCTAGCCGCGCCGCGCGCGCCGCCGGCGGCCCGCAGGCGCGCGCCGCAGCGCAGCGGCAGCAGCAGCAGCGACGGCGGCAGCAGCAACGGCGGCGGGCCGCCAGATCGCAGCCATGCCGGGGCAGCCTGATCTGGTGGACCTCCTGTCGCGGGACCCGGCATTTGTCAACGCCGTCGCGGCGCGCAGCACGCGCGACGCGGCGGCGGCGGCGCTGTCCGCCGTGCGGGTGCGGGCGAGGGGGGCGGGAAGCTGGGTTCGCTGCGCCGCGCGGGGTGTGAGTGCTAGTCAGCGTGTAGCAACGTGCAGCAGGCGACCAGCCTCGGGGGAGGCTCGAATGCGCGGCAGCGACCCAACCGCCGAATGCCAAATGCCACCCCATCCGCAACCGCCTCCCCCAACCCGCAGACCAACTGGCGGACGTTCGCCCCGGTCCTCCGGCCCGCGGGCGCCCCCGGCGGCGCCGCCGC
Source organism: Raphidocelis subcapitata (assembly GCA_003203535.1). NCBI lineage: Eukaryota > Viridiplantae > Chlorophyta > Chlorophyceae > Sphaeropleales > Selenastraceae > Raphidocelis > Raphidocelis subcapitata. Next base: position 124,978 of record BDRX01000031.1, read on the forward strand.
GCCCGGCGCCGGCGGCGCCGGCGCCATGCCGGCGGCGCTGCTCCCGGGTGACCCAGCAGGCCACGCGGCCGCGCGGCGGCCGGGCGACGCCGCCGCGCCGGGCGCGGCCCCCGCCGCGGCCGCGGCGGCGGTGGCGGTGGGGGTGCCGCAGCTGCTGCGCGCGGGGACGCGGCCGCTGGAGAAGCAGGGGTCGCTGCTGCGAGGTGCGGCCGCGGCTGCGCGGGCGTGCGGGTTTGGCGCTGCCGCGCTGCGCCCTGGGCGCTTTCAAAAGGGCCGGCCCGGCCACGCGCACGCGCCCCCGAACCCTCCCTCCAACTGCCGATGCACAATCCCCCCCAAAACAAAACCGCAGCCACGCGCGCGCCCCTGAAGCTCAAGGATTTCGTAAAGGCGATGCGCCGGGAGCTCGCGGCGGCGGAGGAGCGCGTGCCGTGGTCGCTGGTGGAGAACCGTTGGCGCGCGCAGCGGAAGAACTGGCAGCGGCGGGTGCGGCAGGCGGACAGCGTGCAGGTGGGCAGACGCGGGTGGGGGGGAGCGGCGCGGTATGTCTGCATTGGGTGGGATGGCACTGGACTGACCCAAGGGATCGAATTTGAGGTGTGGTCAAAGCGTGGTCGGCCGCACTCGCAAAGCCTCTGGAGGCCAAAACCCAAACCAACCCTGGCAATGACCCCCGCCGCCGCGGCACACCGGACCAACCCTTGAACCGACCCCTCCCGCTGCTGCTGCGAAATCGGACCGCACCACCAGGGCCTGGCCGGCTGCATTTGGGAGCTGCACGGGATCCTCAAAACCGACAAGGGCTCTGGCCTGTTTGCCTCTGGCGGCCAGTGGGAGCGCTCGCTGCTGCAGGTGGCCAACGGCGGGGGGAACCAGCTGCAGCTGCAGACAACGTGGGAGGAGATGCGGGGCGCGCTGCAGGTTAGTAAGGCGCCGGTTGGTTGGTCGGTCGGTTGGTCGGTCGGTGGAGGGGCGCCTGCCGAGCGTGCGGTGCGGTGCGGTGCGGTGCGGTGCGGTGCGGTGCGGTGCGGTGCGGTGCGGTGCGGTGCGGTGCGGTGCGGTGCGGTGCGGTGCGGTGCGGTGCGGTGCGGTGCGGTGCGGTGCGCCGCCTGCTTTGGTTCAGAGGAACGCCTCCCAAAAGCCCCCCCCCCCCCCCCCCCCAAGCGCGCCCCCTCGATCCAAGCGCATGCGGCCCCCCGCTCCCCGCCAACCAACCCTTCACGCCCCCTTTCCCCTTGCTGCAAAACCCTCCCCCTCCCCCCCAGTCGTGGCTCGAGCGCCAGACCCTGCCTGGCAGCAGCGCCTCCCTTGACAAGGGCTCCTACGCGCAGGTAGGGCGGGGCCATGTTTGCTTTCCGTGGGCTTGCGGGCTTGCGGTGTTGCAGGGGCAGGGTGGATCCTGGACCTAAGGAGGGGGTGCCTTGTCGGCACTAAAACCTAAAACTGACCGCCCGACAGACCAGGGTTGCTGGTCCCCTAACTCCACACCTGCCACCCAGCAGCTCTCACGCCGGCACTCACCAACAGCCCCGCGCACCCCCACCCCGCCAGGCCGTGCGCACCTTCAACGTGCTGCAGGAGGCGGCGGCAAAGGGGCCGGATTACCTCGACCAGGTTTGAATGGGGGGGTTTAGGGTTTAGGGTTTAGGGTTTAGGGTTTAGGGCTTTCAACCACCAAACCCGTGTCGATTTTTGTGCCGCGTTTCAGGGCGTCGGGGCTTGCAGTGGCCGGCGGGCGGCGCGGAGTGAGCCCCCACCTGTGCTTTCAACCAAAACGCCCACCTCAAAAACAACCGAAGCAAAACACCCCTGCTGGGCCATACCCTCTCCACCCAGCCCCCCTTTTTATTTGAACCGAAAGCAAACACCTCCCCAAAAAACACCCCCCCCCCAAACAAAACGCCCCACCCCCAAATATTAACAGGTCCCTCTGGACCAGATCCTCTCCACCCAGCGGGAGCTGCTGGCCCTCCAGTCCATCATATCCAGAGAGCACGCCGCCCTCACGGCGCGGCTGGCCGAGGCGGCGGCGGCGGGCGGGGGCGGCGGCGGGGAGGGCGGCGCGGCCGGGGACGCGGGTGCGTCTGGGGGTGGATGGGGGCTCAAAGGGGGAAAGCGGGCCGCAGCACCCTCGCTCGCGCGTTTAGGTCCTCCGGCCTGCCGTCTGCAAGAACTTTAAGGCATGCTGAGCACCTCGCCAGCGCCCACCGCACCACGCACCCACCGCGCCGTGCCTCGCCCCCACCTTGCCGCGCACCCACCTTTGCTGCGCCCCCACCGCGCCGCCCACCCACCGGCCACCCACCGCGCCGCCGCGCCCGCAGGCGCGCCGCCCGCGGACGGGCTGATCGCCTCCATCGGGCAGCTGCCCGCCATCAGGGGGGAGGGCGACGACGACGAGGACACCGACGGCGACGCCGGCTCCGAGGCGACGGACATGGACGACTCGGAGTGATCTGAGGGTGATCTGAGATCATAGGCCGTCGGAACGCCGCGGCAGCGATCCAAAACGCGCGGGCCAAGCCCTGGGCGGCGGGGGCGCGGCGGGTTCGAAGCAGCGGCCGGCGGCGCGCGCTTGCGGCAGGGGGGCGTTTATGTAAATGCGCAGTTGACACATGGGCGCCCCTGCATGAATGGGGGGGCACAGCGCGCGTGCAGCAAGCCAGTGCACGCTTGCGTTTCAGGGGCCAGGTGTTGGGTTGACACTTGACACACCGAGCAGGTCGCTGCATGTGGCGCGACCTGGTGGGCACTGACCGGCGGCGGGGCGATCATCCAGCGTGGCACGCCTTGCTGAGTCCTCACAGCGCAAGTGGCGCGTTTCACATACACGCCGTTCGTAGCCGCGCTTGCACGGATGGAGTGGACCGACTTTTCGTCGTGACGGCCAATGCAGCGGGCGTAGCAGCGTCGAAACACATCTGCGGGCTTTAGGGAATTGAATCAGGCGAGAGTCACCGGGGCTGGCGGCCTCCTGCGGGCCTGCAGCGCCGCGAGAGGGGTTGCGCGGTGCCACATGTGTGCTGCCGGCGCCGCCGCCGCCGCCGCCGCCGCTGCCGCCGCCGCCGCAGCGTCTGCCTGGCTGACGTTGGCCGGAACAATGCGCCCAAATCCCCAAATGCAAAGGCCTTGCTTTCGTCTGTCGGCCAGGATGGGCGGTGCGCGTAGCCGCCCCGGCACGCCGCGCGGCGCGCTGCTGCTGGCGCTGCTGGCGGCCGCCTGCTGCCTGCGCGCCGCCGACGCCGCAGCCGCGGGGAGGGTTCGGCAGTGGCAGCGCAGCCGCCGCCACTTGGTGCAGGTCGCCAGCGCAAAGGAAGAGGCTGCGGCGCCCGCCGCAAAGCCCGCAAATGCGACGGCCGCCGCTGCCGTAAGGGCAAACACCTCAGTCGCGGCGGCCGCGCAGAACGAAGCAGCCGTCGCGGGGGATGAGACAGAGAAAATGGACCCCCGCCCCCCTCCCAGCAAAAACAACGGCTTTGGCGGGAGGGTGGTGCAGGTGTGCATCACCCAAACGTCTCCGAGTGAGTGCAGCGCGGGGCGGCCGCTGTTTGACTGGGCTGGTGCCATGCCTGGATAAGTCCAAGAAAAGAAAGCACAAAGGGCCAGTCCTGCCTTTCCCAAGCTAAAAACCTCCCTCCAAAGCTAAAACCCACAACACAAACCACAAAAACTGCTCGCCAACCCCCAGTCGTTCTGTGCCTTGACAGGGAGGAGTCCGAATATGACGGCTACGAGCTCGCCCTCTTCAAAAGGGCCGCCGCCGAGCTCGGCTGGGGCCGTGGGGACTACGCATTAAAGTGCATGGAGTACTCTGAAACTTTCGAGATGCTAGAGGCCGGAAACGGCACGTGCGACCTCGCTTTTGGGGGGCTGGCCTTGGCGTTGGAGCACCAAGACGCAGGCGTTCAGTTCAGCGTGACCACGATCAGGCGCGTTTTGGTTCAAACGGCTGGTTTTGCGCTTTGGTTGGGCTTGCATTCGGTTGAGTTGAGTTTAACCTGGTCAAAGTCTGGAAAGGTTTGGCTGAAAGGGTTGTTCGGCCACTTTTATGCACGAACATGTGTTGGTTGGGTGTGTTGGTTGGGGCAGATCAGCCAGAGACCGCTCCGCAAACAACCAGCAACCCATAATGCCGTGATGCATCACTCAACCTCTCAGGACGGGGTACCGACTTTTGGTTGGGGCCGAGGTCTACAAGCTGAGCTTCTTTGTGTTCCTGGACGCGTTCAACTGGAAGCTCTGGCTGGCCATCATCCTGACCTGCGGTGAGGGAGGGAGGAGGGAGGCAGACGGAGGGCAGGGGCCGACGGCAGAGAGTGATGCGCTGCATTCATTGCTGCTTGGCTTTGCAAGCAGGCTTTCCAACGCCTCCGCTAATAAACTTCTCAAAACCCTAACCCCCGCCTCGGCCCAGTGTTTGTGGGCCTGGCAATCTGGCTGCTGGACCCCTGGGCGCGCACCAGCAGCATCCCCTCTCGGCGCGACTACCGCCTCCTGGGCCTGCGGCAGCGCGTTTGGGTGGCGTTTGCCAATTCCATGAGCTTCTCGGTGCGCTTTGGGGGCGAGAGAGGAACCACCGCGAGGGCGCTCAGCTTGACCGCGCCACCGGCGCGGGTTGGCCGCACCGCAACCGCGAGCTCACTGGCACGCGCTGGGGTTGTCCGCAGCAGTCTGACCGCGGCGCCGCCTGGTGTTCGAAGGCTTGACGGGGTGCAAACACCAACAGACGCTAGCAAATGTTGACTAACCCTGACAAACGCCAACAAATGTTATCAAACGCGGCTCAGGCGTTGGACATGGACGAAAACCACGCCGCCGGCAACATCATCGTGCTGGCCTTCGCCTTCATGATGCTGGTGCTGGTCAGCCTGTACACGGCGGCGACATGTGAGCAAGTTTGACCCGCGTTTGACCGGCGGTCGGCCAGCTGACCGGAGTTGGACCAGCTGTGCGCCCCTCCTGCCTTCCCTCCCTGCCTATGTGACCCCTTCCTGAGTTCGGCCTTGCCCCAACAGCCTGCCCCAACCCCCCAACAACGCCCGCAGCCTCCAACCTGACCGCCAACCGCCTCACCTCTTCGATCGTCGGAGTGCAAGACCTGCCTGGCAAAAAGGTGCGCGCTCCCTGGAGCCGCCAAGCAATTCACACCACCAAGCGAAGAGCGTGCTGCCGCGTTGCATTGTGCGCATTTGCAGACTCTACACCGGCCTGGCGGGTTTCCAAGGTCTTTTCTAACAATCAAACAGCCAATATCAACACCAAAAAACACAATACAAACTATAACACGCAAGGTGTTGACCTGGGACGACGAGGAGTACATAAGCCGCCTCGGAAAGCGGGGCATCGAGGCGACGGGCTGGCCCTGGGAGGACCAGAACGACCAAAAAAAGATGTTTGACGCAGTCGCCAACGGCACCTTTGACGCCCTTATGCTAGACAGCTACGTGCTAGAGTACGGGTCAAACTTGCGGTGCGACGTGACGGTGGTCGGCGACGTGTTTGACCAGGTGGGTTTGACCGGTTTGACCGGCCTTTGACCGGTTTGACTGGAGGTTCTTACAGCTGAACTCGCCGGGGCAGGAGTGGACGGCAGCGGCCGCGGCGCAAGCCGCGGCGGCCAGCCGCCGCAGCAGCGCAGGGGCGGACCCCGGTCGTAGCCACCGGCACGCCTGGCCCTGCCCCGAAGCGCCCAACGACACATGTCCGACCCACGGCCGCCCCAAACAACCCCAGTACGAGGCCGGCTTTGCCTTTGCCAAGGATTTCGAGTACCCAGAGCTCATCAAAAAGATCAACCGCATCTTACTTTCGATCAAGGAATCGGGTGGGTGCCTGCTGTAGGGCGCGTGTTGTTCCGACGGGGGAAAAAAGGGGCGGCGCCGACGCCGGGAGGCTCACCCGTTGAAGCATGCCAGAGGACAATTATTCATCCAAAATGGTGCACATCTGGAGGCGTGCAACTTCACACACAGCTGAAACCCCATTCACAACGCCGCCGCCCATCGCCGCCAAAACGCCGCCAAAACGTCGCCACAACGCCGCCCGGCCCCCCCAGGCGACATGGAGCGCCTGTTCAATCAATACGTCAGCCCCCCCGAGCCCTTCTGCAAGCGCACCGCCGCCGACGGCCAGGGCACCCAGATTGGCTTCATGGACGTGGTCGGCCTGTGGGTGCTGCTGGCGGGCGGTGTGGCGGCGGCTGTGCTGCTGATCCTGGCCACGCGCGCCGCCTCGCACGGCGCGCGCGCCGCGCGGCCGGCGGTGGAGCGGATGGCTTCGTCGATAGCGGGGCGGGAGGTGAGCTTGGCACGGCTGGGGACTTGGAGCCGGCAGCCCAGCTCTGAGGGCGGCGCGGGGCGGCGGCCTGGCACGCCGGGCGCACAGTCAGACGACAGCGACGGCGGGCCGCCTCGAATTTGGGCGCAGTCGATCCGCAGCCAGCGGCGGGAGGAGTGGCGGACGCGGCAGGCGGCGGCGCAGGCGCAGGCGCCGGCGGCTGGCGCAGAGGGGGCGGGCAGCGCCGGCGCCGGCGGCGCGGGTGCAGACGCGGACGCAGGCGACGGCGGGGGCGGCGCAAGTGGCGGCGACGGCAGCGGTGTCGTGGAAAGAAACGGCAGCCGCTCTTCGCGGGTGCGCTGGACCGATGACGAAGAGGGGGCCCCGCCACGCGTGGAGCGCAACGGCAGCCGTTCGTCGCGGGTGCGCTGGACGGACGACGAACAAGGCGGTGCCGACGCCGCCGACGCCGGCGGCGGCAGCGGCGGCGTTGGTGACGGCAGTGGGGTTGGTGACGGCGGTGGCGGCGGCGGCGTGGCGGCAGCAGCGGGCAGGCCTGAGCCGGCGGCGGCGGCACAGGCAGCACCGCAGCAGCCGCAGCCGCCGCAGCAGGCGCAGCAGGCGCAGCAGGCGCAGCAGGCGCAGCAGGCGCAGCAGGCGCAGCAGGCGCAGCGGCCGCAGCAGCCGCAGCCGCCACAGCAGCCGCAGCAGCCGCCTCGCGGCGACGGCCCGCCGCTGCATTTTTGAAGTCCGGCTTGCGGTGCTGTGCTGTGTCAACAATTTATGGGCCGCTATGCAAACACACCCCACCCACACACACACACCGAAGTTGTTTTGCCCTGGCCTTGCTGCGCGGCTCAGCTTGTGAGCGGAATTTGTGAATGACTCACCGTGGCCTATTAGCAATCGCACGCGCCTCATCCCCTGTTTCTCTTTCCTGCGCCGGCGCTTTGCGTTTCGATACCCCACCCAGGCGCGAGCCCTCTGTTGCTCTGCTGCCGGTCTCAATGCCCGACAAAAACCATTTCAGCCTGATTGGGTTTGAACACCCTGGCACGTTTGGCCCAATTGGGGCGCAATGCCTGTCCGGTTTGCGCAGCCCTCCTGCCAAGGCTCAGACGCAACGCCCCAGTTTTAGTCTAAATGCTTTGTGACGGCTGCCGCACTCCGCAGCCCCCTGGTCCAACCCTGCAAACCCTCAACCAAGCATTTGCCCCTTTGACCAAATCAGCGCTTCCCACAGGAGGGAGCCCCGACCCAACCAAGAGTAAGGGGTGGCACACCAACAGCTGCAGCGCGGGGAGGGGGGCCGCGTGGAATCTGAGCATCTTTGCGCGCAGCTGAGCAGCGCGCCGCGGGGCCACCTGTGCCGTTTGCTTACAAGTGCTGGCGCTGTGGAGGGTTTCGTGCCCCGGGAGTGGGCAGCGGTTATTCTAAGGGTCAGCCCTTGGTCAAACGTCGAAAAACAATCAAAAGGGTGCCGGCGCAACGCTATAAAAAGGGGGCGTTGGCGTTGGCGCACACGTGCGCCCCGTGGGCCCCGCCCCCCAACAGACGGGGGAGACAAAAGGCTGATACCCCCCAACCGCAAGCGGGCGTCCAGCCCGCGCGCGGCGCGTTTCCGTTCCGTCCCCGGCGGGCGGCGCTTTGCCGGGCGCCGGCCGCCTCTCTCTCTCCCTTTGGGGCCGTGCGCCCCGGGCCGGCGCGCCCGGCCGAGCGCTCCGCTCCGTGAGGCCTGCAGAGCAGGCCGGGGCCGGGGCGGGCCCGGCCGGCGGCCCCCGGGGCGCGCGGCGCGGCGCGGCGCGCCGCCAGCACGTCCCGCGCTCACTTGTCGCCCGCCACCGCGGCGGCCGCGAGCACGGCCGCGCCGAGGCAGGAGCCGTCGGCCTGCGGGCGGAACTGGATGAGCGCCGCCAGCCGCTTGGCGTCCTGGCCGTGGTGGACTTTGGGGGGGAGGGGGGGAGCGGAAGGCGACGGGTCAGGCCAGGCGCATGGAGGGGGCTGAAAGGCGGATGGGTGGGAACGCGCGGGGTCGGACTTGTACACACCTTGCAAAGGCAGGACGCCCCCCTGCAGCCTTTATCCCAAGTCCAAGTAGCCCCCGAAGAAGCTCGCCCGGCCCCTCTGCGGGCTTCAATCGATCCAACCGAAATGGAACTGCCCCCCTCACACTCACCCAGCCCCTCTGCGATGTACTCGTCCAGGAAGACCCGCCAGCCGTAGTATTTGAGGAACACGCCGCCGTCGACGGCGACCACCGTGCGGCGGGGGGACTCCAGCCAGCCCTGTCGGGGGAGTTTGGTGTGGTTTTGCCGTGGTTGGTTTGGTTTGGTTTGGTTAGGCTTGGTTTGGCTTGGCCTGGTTTGGGTTGGCGCGCAGTTTGAACCCCCAGCAGCCAGAAACGGCCGAGCAGGCTCCGCACAGCGCCTGGGGACAGCTGCGTGCGCCACAGCCCCCCCAACGGGGAGGCCCCCCACACCAAACGAGGGCCCCTAGGGTTGATAAAACCCCACTTTTTAGATAACCCCTTTCCCCCCACCTGCAGGCGCAGGATGGCGAGCAGCGCGACCGCCGCCATGCGGGCGCTGCGGCGCACCACCAGCCGGCACACGGACTGGACCTGTCGGCGTGGGTGGGGGTGTTTCGGGGGGGTTTCAGGGGGTTTTCGCGGGGGGTTCGAGGGGGCTTTCAGGGGGTTGCAAGGGGTCCTAAACTCAGGGGAGGCACAAGCAACGCGAGCACAGGCCAAGCACAGGCAGTCAACGCCGGCCGGGACAACCGGCCAGCTGGCTCCGCCCAACCAAAGCCAGTCACAGCCAGTCGCTGCCCCAAAGCGTCAGAGGCCCCACCATGTACAGCGCCTCCAGCCCCAGCTCTGCGGTGTTGATGTCCAGCGCCTCGCGCAGCACGCGCGCCACGGTGCTGGATGGGTGTCGAGGGGCGGTGTTGAGGCGGGTCAGTGAAAAGGGGTTCAGGGGCGGTGTTGAGAGGGGGGGTGGTTGAGGAGGGGGTGTTGATGTCCAGCGCCTCGCGCAGCACGCGCGCCACGGTGCTGGATGGGTGTCGAGGGGCGGTGTCGAGGCGGGTGAGTGACAAGGGGTTCAGGGGCGGTGTTGAGAGGGGGGATGGTTGAGGAGGGGGTGTTGATGTCCAGCGCCTCGCATAGCACGCGCGCCACGGGGGGCTTGTTAAAGGGCCGGGAGCCGAGCCCCAACACCCCCCCTCCCCCCAAACCCCGCTCACGAGCGCAGCGGGCTGCTGTCGCCCTCGATAGACGAAAGGTGGGCCGTCGTGAACGCCCCCGCCTCAAACAGCCGCGGCGGCACGGGCGCGCCGAAGAGCTGCGTGCGGCGCGCGAAGGTGAGGAGGATGCGGCGCGCGCAGTCGCCCATCCAGAGGCCGCTCATCAGCTTCTCTATCAGCATCTGGCCTGCGCATTTTGGGGCGAGTTTGATTGGGGGGGGATTTCAGGTTGGGGGCGGGTGATTTCAGTTTCGGGGGTAGGGGTTGGAGCGCTGCTTGGCTTCCAAAGGAAGGCCCCAGGTCAGTTCTATAAGCTGCCTGCTGCTCTCCAGGGCCCCTCACGAACAAAAACGTCGGCCGCACCTACCTTTGGCGCCGCCGCTGCAAGCAGAAACACCCCCCTCAAAACCCCATCCTCAGCGCTTCCGCAGCTGAGCGCCCCCCACCCACCCAAACAACACCCCCACCACCCCCCAAAAGAGCCCCACCCTTTGCGTTGCCGCTCTCCGCGTCCAACTCCCTGTCCTCCTGCACCCGCGGCAGCAGCTCGCTGCTGTAGCAGCCCCACTCGGTGTTGATCGCCGTGACGGCGTCGGGGGACGCGCCGGAGGGGCGCCACTTGGACAGCTTGGACACCGGGGGTGGGTGGGTGGGGGGTTGGGGAGTTGGTGGGGTGGGCGGGGGGGGGCATGCAGCACCGCATGCCCCCCCCCCCCCCGACCCACCCTGCAGCAGCGCGACCACGTCCTTCCCCATCACCCCCGCCACGTCAAACCCCTTGGTCCAGTTCACCAGCCGCGCGCTGTTGAGGGCGAGCTGCTCCATGGGGAAGGAGAAGCAGAAGCCCACGGTGGGGCGCGCGGAGAGGTCCGTCGGGTTGTGGCGGGAAATGAAGTCCCGCATGGACTGCGGCGGCGGCGGCGGTTTTGGGGGGGAGGTGGGCGGGGGGCAGAGGCGATTGGGGGGACGGTGTGCGGGGGACGGAGGGGGGTGTCGGTTTGGGAGGGGGTTGAGAGGCGCGCCGCATCGGTAGAGCCGGGCCGGGGCGCACGGCAGCGGGGGTGGTGCCTCCTCCTGCTGCTGCCGCCGCCGCCGCCGCTGCACGCTGCGCGCTGAATTGAGCCCTCTCAAGTGCCCTGCTCTCGCCGGCGTGACGCGGCTCCTCTGCATGGAGCGGCCGCCGCCCCCGCCACTCACGCGCGCCAGGAAGCCGAACAGCTGGTCGGCGGTGCCGGTGTAGACCTCCCGGGGGATGGCCACCTGCTCGATCACGCTGGCCTCCACTTTGGAGTGGGAGTCGGAGAGGCGGCAGTACATCACCCGGAAGTTCGTACCGCCGATGTCGAGCGCGTAGCAGCTGCCGCGCTCCTCGCTGCGGGGGCGGGGCGGCGGGAAAGGGCCGGGGGTGGGCAGTCCGGGCGCGCGGGCCGCATGCGGCGGGCTGCTTCGCATGGCCCGCGTGGGGTTTGCTCAACCGGTTCCCGCATGCGGGCGCGCAGCGCCGTGACGCATTGCGCGGCGACGCCATGCGGAAGCCATGCGGAGGCTGCGACGCGGCGCTCGCGCACCCCGTGGGCATGCGCAGCACGTAGGTCGGGAGCATCAGGATGGTGCTGGAGCCCGTCTTGCGCATGCCGTCCTCCATCTGCGGGCGGGGGGGGCGGGCTGGGGCTCGCGGCGAGCGCGGGGCCGGCGGCGAGCGGCAGCAGCAGCGGCAGCAGCGGCGGGCCCGAGCGCCAAGCGTGCGCGCGCGCCGTGCGGCGGGCCGCCCCACCTGCTTGACGATGTCGTCCTCCAGGGCCTGCATCTCGCCACGGGGCGGCAGCATGGCCGCCTCATACTGCGCACGGCACGCGGGGCGGGAGGGGCGGGCGCGTTCTGCGGGCGGTCCAAGTTTGGCATACCCAGCCCCGGGGGCCCCGGGACGCCCGCTCCCGGCGCATGAAGTCGGCGTCGCTCCCCAGAATCCCCTGACACAGCGATCGGTGCGCGAGGGCGCGGTCCTCGGCGCCACAGCCTTGGTCGCCCCACCTCCGCGAGCAACTGGCGCTGGGCGCGGTAGCGCGGCAGCCGCTTGGTGAGCTGCTCGCATCCGTAGAAGCCCACTGCGCCCACCGCCACGGCCGCGGCCCCCGCGGCCGCGCACACCGCCACCGAGGCCGGCTTGCGCATCGTTGCCCGCGGCTGCAAGCTTCTGGCGCGTTTATGAGCGCGTGGGACGGGTGCAATCTGAGTTTCGAGATAAATACGTTTGTCTGCGACCCGCCACGCCGCCCCCGACTCTATGCAGCGCGCGGGCGGTGCCGAGGCGTCACTGCGCGCTCGGTGGTTCGCCCAGGTTCGCCGCAGGGGTCCGCCGCCGGGACGCCGCGCGTCGCCGCCACACCCCGCAGGCCCCAGGGAGCGTTGGCGTTGGACGCACGCCCCCGCCGGGCGGTGCGGGGCTTCCCATTCGAAGTGCGCCGTTCCGCGCACAGGTTGCCTGGGGCACGGCGCGCGCGGCCTGTACGCCGCCCAAACCAGCGGCTCGAGGCCCCACGCTGCTGTCAGTCGATGCTTGTTTGTGTTCAAGGCCACGGTGTGGTGTCCCCCCCCCGCTCTGCCCCCGAGAGGTCGGGTTGATGTGGGTCGTCAGTCATCAACGTGCTGCACCCGCGCACGCGAGCCGACGCGAGCGGTCACAAGCCCATGGAAGTTTTCATCTGTATCACATCCCAACGGCACCACGGCCGTCCTGGCAACGGAAGGTTGGGAAGGGCGTCTAGTGTCGACTCGCCGACCATGCCTGCCGTATTGCCCAAACATCGCGGGGCGCGCGCCACTGTTATGCAAGCCTGACTCGCACGGCCCCCTGCCGGCCCTCCCGGCCGCTTGAGGTAGCGATGTATTGTGTTGTGCGTCCAAGTCACCCGTGAAACCGGCAAGTTGACCGGGCGTCGGGAGACGAAAGGCCGCCAACCCCCGCGCGCCCTTTGGACACGCCTACCTGATCCCTGGGGTCAGTTCCAACTGCCAAGTTCGCATAAAAACCTAGCACGAGTGGCCCAGGAGTATTATTACTCTGTCAGAGAGCGCAAAGTACAAGCAGTACCCGTCTCTGCCCTCCGCGCCCTTATCGGCAGTAAACGTGTGTCGTCCTAGCACTGGTCATCACGCGGGGCGCGCAATCGCAGCCGGGCCCGGCGGTACTTCGGGGGTGGCGAGTCCACCACGCGCCACCGCGGCGGTGCTCGGCCCTCTTTCGCCGGTGAAACAGGTTCGGGGCCCGAAATGAGCCGGGGTGCAGAGGTCTACCCCGCAGAGTGGGGGCCAGAGCGCCGCGCCACGCCCCGCGCTGGCGCGCCGCGCGGGGCTCGGCGCGCCGGCGCGCGCCGCACGGGCCCCAGCCCCCCCCGCCCCCCCCCCCCCCCCCCCCGGGCCGCCGGCCAGCCCGGCCAGCGGCGCGCCGCCACGATGGACGCCGGCGCCATGCAGTCGAGCATGCGGCCGTACATGCGCATGCAGAACCTCTTTGTCCGAGAGATCGACACCTCCCTCAGCAGGGACACAGTCATCTCGGAGCTCTCGAACCACTGCCCCCCGGCCCAGGGAAAGGTGGTGGTTCCGGTCTCGGACGCGACCGGAGGGATCCTGGGCATAGCGTACCTCAACTTTGCAAACCCAGCAGACGGTGCGCCGCGCCGCGCCGCGCCGCGCCGCGCCCCGCCGCGCCCCGCCGTACCGCGCGCCTCGCGCGCCGCGCATGCTGCATGGGGCCGCCACCGCAGCTCGCGGCGGCAGCACGGCGCCTGCGGCGGCGCCCCATGGCCGCTCGGGCTGCGGGCATGCGCCGGCCCAGCCGCAGAGTGGTTGACTGAGCCGGGCTGGACTCCCAGGTGCCGCCCCCCCCCCCCCCGGTCCCCCCCCCCCCCCCCCCCAAAGGCCGCGCTGCCCTGCGCGCTGCCCCACCGCCTCGGTCCACCCTCCCTGCAACGCCCGCCCCCGCCCCCGCCCCCGCCGCCCCAACGACCCGACAGCCTCCCAGCTGCTCAAGGCCAAGCGGTTCGAACTGCAGGTCTGCGGCAAGCCCGTGCGGCTTACGTTTGCCGTGGACCCGCGGTGGCGGGAGCACCTGTTTGGGCCCTTCGGCTTCCGCTTCCAAGTCAACGTGAAGGTGAGGGGGGGCCCCGGCCGGCGCTCGCTTTCGGTCACTCCTGGCTTTGGGGTCGACGGGGCCGCGCCGCCCGGCGGCCCTCGCTTTGCTGAACCCTTCTCAGCTCTGGGGAACACCGCAAGTCCAATGCCGATTCGATGCGGTTCCGGTGTACTTCTGGGCGCGGCTCCCATGCGGCTCCCAGCCACATGCAAGCCTGCCGCCAACTCGACCGCAAAACCCCAAACCCCCAAACCCCAAAACCCAAACGCGGCTGCAAAACCCCCAAACCCCCAAACCCTTAGAACCTGGACGCAGAGGTGGACGAGCCAGCGCTGTTTGAGCGCTTCAGCGCGCACGGGGAGGTTTACCAGGCGCGCGTTGAGGAGGACGAGTCGGGGCGCAGGAGCGGCGTGGTGGGTGGCGGTTGGGCTGTTTTGGGGCTTTGCTTGCTGTTGGGGTTTGGGTGCGCGCGCGTTGAGGAGGACGAGTTGGGGCGAAGGAGCGGCGTGGTGGGTGGGGGGCGGCGGTTTGGCTTCGCTTGGTGCTCCTGGCGGCGTTACTTGCTGTAGGGGTTGGGCCGTGCGCATGAGGAGGATTGGAGGACCCAGGAGCGGCCTGCTCTTTCGGCCCCCTCGCCCCACCCGCTTTTGACAACCCCAACGCGAGCGCAAATTCAAATTCGCGCCGGCCCGGTCAACCGACAGATCCAGTACCTGGATGAGTCATCCGTCCAGGAGGCCCTGCGTGTGGAGAACGGCGCGCAGTTTGGCGGCACACGGATCCTCGTGGAGCCCCACAGCCGCGCGGCGCAGTACAGCAACTACGGGTGAGCGTTTTTTTCAGGGGGAGGGGCCCGCTGCATGCGTTTGTGCGTGTGTGCGGGCGCGCTTGCGCGGAGGATCGGGCCGGGGTTTCTTCGGCCGTCGGGGGCAGGGGCCCGCTGCGGCGTGCTGCGGTGCGGCGGGCCGAAGCGGCTGGTCGCGCCAGCCCGGGACGCCCGCTGGCGCACGGTGCGTCAGTCCCGCATCGCCAGGCCGCGCGCGCGTGCGGTGTTGCTTCCCCAAGCTAAAAACCCCATTTTTGCAACCCCTCCCCCAGGCCGCATTCCGACCCCGGCCGCATGCCGCAGCCCGCCATGCGCCACTCCCCCGCGGGCTCCTTCGGCGCCGCCCCCCTGGGCGGCAACAGCCAGCGGCTCTTCGGCCAGCAGCAGGGTCCGATGCAGCAGCAGCAGCAGCAGCACGCGCCGCCGCCGCCGCCGGCGGCAATGATGCTGGGACACCCGCGGCGGTCAGGGTCGCCGAGCGGGCTGCCCGCGCACCTTTCCGCTATGCTGGACAAGCAGGGCGAGGCCATGGCCATCGGGCAGCAGCAGTACGGCGAGGCGGTGGCCGGCGTGAATGGCATGTCGATCGGCGGTACCGCTGGGGCGCAGTACGGCATGGCGCAACACCAGCAGCAGCAGCAGCAGCAGCAGCACCACCAGCAGCAGCAGCAGCAGCAGCTTTACAGCGGCGGCGGGATGGGTTACACCTCCACCGCAGCCGCGTCCGCCGGCGCCGGCGCCGCTGCGGGCGGCGCGGCGGGCCGCAGCGGGCCCCTGCTGGTGCCGGACCTGGTGCGCCAGCTGGCGGGGCGGGTTGACCTGCTCACGTCACTACTGCGGTGCCCCATCTCGCGGGTGAGACCAGGAGGGCGGTCGCGCGCGCCTCGTTTCGGTTCGAGCGTGGCGGTTGCCATGCCGGAAATTTTGGGCCCCAGGGTTTTGCTTTCCGCGGCGCCGCCGGCGGGGCGCCCCGCGGCGCTCAGCCCTCAGACGCTCGGCCATGCTTGCTGCGTGTGCATGCCCTGAAATTCATGCGCATGTGCTGCAACACATGGGCTGAAACCGTGTGCATGTGCTGAACGCGCATGCATGTGCTGCAACACATGGGCTGAAACGCGTGCATGCGCTGGGGATGCATGCATGTGCTGAGACCCGTGTGCAGTTGTCTAAAGCGCCCGCGTCCCCAACCCTCCCCCCTCCCAGGAGGTTTTCCGCGACCCCGTGGTCGCGAGCGACGGCCACACCTACGAGCGCGCCGCGATCGCGGCGTGGCTGCAGAAGAGCGACTCCAGCCCCGTCACCGGCCAGCCCCTCGCGCGCGGCGCGCTGCTGCCCAACGCGCTGGTGAGGTCGCTGGCTGAGGAGCTCGCGCCGCCGGGGCGGGGCGCGTGAGCGCGGCAGCGCGAAAAGCGCCGCGCGAGCGCCGCGTGAAACGCGGTGCGGCGCGCGAGCGCGGCGCGCGAGCGCCCCGAGAGCGCGGCGCGTGGAACGCAGCACCGCGAGCGCGGCCCGTGAGCGCGGCGGGTGAGCGCCGCATCAGGGCCGCGTGAGCAGCGCGGCGCGAGAATGCGGCACGGCGCCACGCCGGCTGCCTCCGCCGCGCCGCAAACAACCGGCTGCGGTTGTTGGGTTGGGCTCCCTTTCGACCTTTTGTTATTATATGCACAAGCCGGCGCCGCCCAACCCGCGGCGCCTTCGATGATTGCCTCTCAGCCCCCGCCGTGCGCCCCCCAGCGCGTGCGCACACGCCGCCGCGACGCTACCGAGCCGGCGCGCGTGCGTGCGCGCGCGCGGGCGCGCGCGCCAAAGTCCCCCTCACGCTGGCCCCTTCGACGCGCCTGCCGGCGTTTGCCTATGCCTGGCGCGCCCCCTCATAAGCGCCGCTCCCCCCCGCCCCGCCGCACCGCGCGCCGGGCCGGGGCCGCGCGCGGACAAAGGAAGGAACTGCATGTTGCTTTCACCACCTCCACGACTTTCGAACTGGCCGCGCGGCGCGCGGGGCTTCGTTGGCCGCCCGGCCCGCCCCAGCGCGCCCCGGCCGCAAAACTGCGCTTGCTCCCTCTTTCTATGCCTTCCTCTCTCCTGCCCCTCTCCCGCCGCGCCCTTGCTGCCCGTACACGCATTGTGAGCCGCCCGCCCCTTGCGGCCGGCGAGCACACCCAAGCACACCCAAGCACACCCAAGCGACCGGAAGCCACACCCAAGAAGCAAGGGATAGAGGGTAGGAGGGCGCGCAAGCGCGGCCCAATTCCCCGCGGCCGTCACCTACTCGATGCACGTACGCATGCGTGCGCCCCAACGCACGCACACACACACCCCTCCGTCGCTTCCCTCGGCGCTGCGCCGCGGTGCGTTTTCGCTCCGCGCGGCGCTGCGGCGCGCCCGCGCCGCCGCCGCTGCTTCCGCCGCCGTTCTTCGCAGTTCTCAGGCCCCGCCCTTTTTCGGCCGCCCACAGCGCGCGCCAGGGCACTGCGCCCGGGCGGCCGGGCCAGACGTCGGAGCCCGTCGCCTGGCCCTGGCCGCCGCACCCCTCCCAACCACAACTCCCCTCCCCTCATTTGTGGGTGCGCCCCGACCGTCGCCGCCGCCGCCCCGCCGCGGCGCTGCCGCCGGCGGCATTTGCGCCATCCGCTTTGCTTTGCTTTGGCGGGCGGCTCATCGGCTGAATTGATCTTGCTTCCACGCCTTGCCTGCTCAAGCGAGACACAACGGCGCGCTTTGACCCTTTGTAACGCCGTTATGGCGCGGGCGGTGCTGCGTTAGGGCCGGGGCGCAGCCCCGGGGCCTGTGCGATGGCAGCGGGGCGCAAGCCTTGGACGAGGCTGGGTGGGCGCGGGGTTGGGGAGCGCGCGGGCTGGGGTGCGGGTTTGGGGGCCATGCGGGTGGGCTCGCCCTGCCTGGAGCTCGCTAATCGCGCTTGGTTGCGGCGGCAGCGGCGCAGCGGCGCAGCGGCGCAGCGGCGGCGGCGCCATCGGATCCTGGCCGCCCAGCTGCCCAGCGGCCGGGGCGGGGCCGCCGGCGCCGCGCGGCGCATGTTGCGTTGAGCCCCTCACGCTCGCGATTCCTCATTGGAGCTGACGCGAGCCAGCACACCGCGGGCATACGTCGCGGGCCCCAGGCTCGCCACAGCAGCAGCTGCGCGCATGGAGGCGCGCGATTGATAGGTCGGCCCAGTTGCGCGACCATTGCATAGGCGCTGGCGTGAGGACGGGCGCCCGGGGTCTCGTGCAGCCAGCCCACCGCGTCCCCCTGGGACCTGTGCGCACACAATGCGACCGAACGGGCAGGTGGGCAGTGCTCCGGAAGCGCTTGTTAATCCGCGCGGCGCCTGGCCTAGTCAGGAGGTGCCGCGGCGGTGGAGCGGCGCGGCGCGCGGGCCTGCACCGCCGCTGTCGCCGCCGCCGCCGCCGCCGCCGCCGCCGCCGCCGGCAGTCGGCCCCGCCACTCGGCTTCCCCGCTGCGTTTGCCCCGGCCGCCATGAATGGCGCACAACGTCCTCTCCCCCCTCCAAACCCTCCGCAGGCCCTGCTGCCCGGCGGCGCGCGCCGCCCCGCCGCGCCGGCCCCGCGCCCGCCGCGCCGCCCGCGCGCCGCGCGCTGCGCCGCCGTCGCGCTCCCGGCGACACCCCCTTCTCAGCCGCAGCCGCCACCGCAGCAGCAGCACCCCGGCGGCGGCCAGCCGCAGCCGCCGGCGCCGGCGCCGGCGCCGCGCTCGCCGCTGCGCTACGCCTCATCCGCCCCCGCGGCCTGGGGCTCCGCCGCCGGCCGCCGCGCCGCGCTGGCCTCCCGCGTGCGGGACGCCGCATCCGTCGAGGCGCTGGTTTCCGTTTGGGCGGCCAGCCGGGCGGCACTGGGGCCCGCTGAGCTGGCGCTTATATTCCACCAGCTGGCGCGGGTGGCAGACCCGGCCAAGGCAAACATCAGATCCCTCGAGATGGGCAGGGTGGGGGCCGCTTTTTGGGGCGGGGAGGTTTTCTTTTTGGAAAAGGGGGGTCTCTATGGTGTGTCGAGGGGGGCTATGTGGTGTTCAAAACCCCCCTGCAGCAGCGGTTTGCTGTTGACAGACTGGCCGCGGCCGGGGCTTGGGTTGGGCGGCAGGCCAAGCGACGCCGCTGCGGAAGCCGCCCGGCCTGCACCCCGCCCCTCACCCCGCCTCTGCAAACAACCACGCCTCCCCCTCCCTCCCCCCCCCCCCCAAAAGGCGCTCCTGCGGGAGCTTCTCATTGCTGCAGAGGACCGCATGCCCCAAATGGCGGGCCCGGAGTTTGCATTCATAATGGCGGCGCTGGGGCGGCTGAGGGGCGGGCCCGACACGGCTTGGCTCAACCGGTGGGGGGGCTGTCACACTGCCACTGGGTTGGATTTTACGGGGGGTTGGATTTACGGGGGGTTTGAAGGGCTGGCAGATTGAGAGCTCCCTGGCACCACCGAGCCCCCAATAAAAACCGCCCTCTCCACCCTAAACCGTCCCAAATAAAAAAAACGAAACCGCACCAGCTGGATGGCGGTCAGCAGGGGCAAGCTGGAGGGGCTCACCGCGGAGCAGCTGGCGGTGTCGCTGCGCGCGCTGTGCCGCCTGGACGTGCCCCCGCGGTGCGTTGGTGTTCCCGCTTTTTTCCAGGGGTGGAGGGGCCTTGGGGGGCCCTGCGCTGTTTGAGATGGCCCTGGGGGGCATCAAGCCCGCGTCAGCTCTGCGGCTTTGATTGCAAACTGCAGCAACGCGAATCAGTCACCACCACACAGCTGCCCCCTCCCAAGTCCCAATCGCACCCCCCGCCGACGCCCGCCCGCCCGCCCCCGAAACAAATTCTCGCGCGCAGCGAGATCCGAGCCTGCATCGCCTTCCCCGCGTGGATGGCGCAGTACGCCTCCGCCATCAGGCCCCGCCTGGCGCAGCTCTCTGCCGTCGACGGCGCGCGGCTGCTGGGCTGCCTGGCCGAGCTGGGGCACCGACCCGACCGGGGTTTCGTCGCGGCGTGGTGCGCGGCCATGCAGGTGGGGGCCCGGCCTGAACAAAGGCTTTGGTTTGCGCGCCGCTCCGGGGGCCTTTGCCGCGCGCCGCCGACGCGTTGCTTTTCGCGCGCCCGCCGCTCATGCGCCTGAACCAATGCCGAAAAGAATGCCGAAATGAATGCTGCCAAATGCTTCAGCATTTTGCAGGAAAAACAAAACGCAGCCCAAGCTGGCCCCTCTCGACCCCAACCCGTCTCTCAAACACAAACACAACCCTCAAACCTCCCCAAACCGAAAACCGAAAAACTGCAGCCCAAGCTGGCGTCGCTCGACGCCGGCGCGCTCGCGCGCCTGCTGGGCTGCCTCGCGGCGCTGCGCCACGAGCCGGACCCCTCCTTCATGCGTGCCTTCAGCTCAGAGGTGTATTCGAAGCTGCCGCTGTTCGACGACAGGTGGGGGGCTGGCTTCGCTTCGGAACGTTTCGGTCCGCTCTCCCCTTGTTCCCTGGCAGGAGGCTTTTCTGCGCTGCTGCCCTCTTTTGCTTTCGGCGTTCCCCGCCCGCCCCCTTTCCCCCCCCCCCCCCCCTGCCCCCCCCCCCCCAACACCGCCAGTTTTTGCTCTCTCCAGCCCCCGCAGCCCGCCCCTCAAAACACCCCGAAAACCGCCCGCGGAACCGCCGCCGAAACCCCCAGGGACCTGGCCACGGCGCTCACCGCCCTCACCACGCTCAAGCGGCTGGCGCGCGTTGACTTTTTGGGGGAGTTCCTGGAAGAGGTAGGGGCGGTTTTGCTTTTGGGCGGTTTCGCTTTGGGGCGGCTTTGCTCTTGAGGTTTGGTCGTTGTTTAGGCGGTGGTTGCTTCTGAATATCGAGTGGGGTGCTAGATCTTTCAGAGGATTTGGCTGCTGCTGGTTTTGTCAGCCGAGGAAACACACCGCCTGCAACCTCCGGCTCAACCCCCTCTCCCTCCCAAACAAAAACCGCCCCCAAAACTTTGCCGCAGGTGGCTGAGAAGCTTCCCACCTTTGGGCCCAAAGCCCTCGGCAACGTCCTTTGGGCCCTCGGCGAGCTCAACCACCCGGCGCCCCCGGAATGGATCGACCGCGTGGCATCCCATCTGGAGGGCCGCCTCTGGCGCTTCCACGGCCGCGCCCTCGCCGGCGCGGCGTGGGGCCTCGCGCGCGCGGGGCACCGGCCGGGGCCCGCGTGGGTGGGGGCGCTGCTCGACGCGACGGCATCGAAGCTCAGGTCCCTTGGCCCCGAGGGTTTAGTCATGCTCGCCCAGGCGCTGGCGGCGTACGGCTACGCGCCGCAGCCGGGGGGGCCGGAGTTCGAAAAGTGGGCGCGGTGGTGGGAGGGCTTTTGCCTGGCGGCGGAGGCGCGGCTTTTCAGGGGGGCGCAGGTGCGGAGGGGGGGGATTGTTTGTGTGGGGCGGTTTCACGGGGTTGGGGGGTTTTGAGGGTCCCTTTAACGCAACAAACCCCGTAGGAACCACCCAAAGCAACCACCCAGTCAAACCGCCGCGCAATAAAACTGCCATCCAATACGACCGCCGCCCAAAAAAACCCAAAACGCCCAAGTAAAACCCCCCAAAACCGCTTAAAAAACACCCGCCAGGTCTGCGAGTTCCTCATCGCCTCGGCCTCCCTCCAAATGCCCATCCACCCCCAAGCCCTCGACACGCTGCTGTCACAGCTGGTCGCGGGCGGCCTGAACCACGCACCGGTCTCCAGCCTCGTGGCGGCGCTGTCGGCGCTGGGGGCGCAGGGGGTGCCGCTGTCAAAGGCGTTCCTAAACACAGTGGCGCAGGTGGGTGCGGGAAGGCTTTCGGTTTTCCCTGGTTTTGCTTGCGACGCTTGGGTTTGCAACGGCGCGCAAACCAAACCGCCGTCGACCCCCCCCCCTGCCACCCCTACCCCAAAGCCCTCCCACCCACCGCCACCCCAACCCCCCAACCCCCCAACCCCCACCGCCCCCAAACCAGATAACTCGCTTCCTTTGGTCGAGCCTGACCCCCCGCGAGACCGCCCTCGTGGTCGCCATGCTCGGCGGCGCCGGCCACGCGCCAAAGGAGCAATGGACCGTCGAAATGTGCGCCCAAATGCACTGCTCCCTCCCCCGCTTCGACGCGCCCTCGGCGGCCGCCGTGCTTTGGGGGCTCGCGCGCATGGCCGCCGCCGGCGGGCGCGCGCCGAGCGGCAAGTTCGTGGCGGACTTTGCCGGGGCCTTTTCCGCCGGAGGCTTCGCCGCCGCCGGCGCGCCCGCGCTCGCGCGCGGGCTGTGGGGCGCCGCGGAGCTGGGGCACCGGCCGGCGCCGGAGTGGCTGGCCGCGTGGGAGGCGCGCGCGGTGGGGGTAGGGTGGGGCGCGTTTTCGGCGGACGCGGCGGCCGAGGCGGCGGCCGCGTTTGCGATGCTCGGCGCGCCGCCGCCGCCGGGCCTCGCCGCCGCGCTCGTCGAGCGGCGCGCGGAGGCCGCGGCGGCGGCGGAGGCGGCCGAGGCGCGCGCCGCCGCGGCGGGCGCGGGCCGTGACGCGGCGGCGGCGGCGGCGGCGCGGGGTGCGGCCAACGCGGAGCGGCGGCGGCGCGCCGCGGAGCTGCGCGCGGCGTACACCGAGCGGCGCGCCGCCAAGCGCGCGGCGCGCGCGGCGGCGGCCGCGACCGCGGGCCGCTACCAGCTGCAGCGGCAGCAGCAGCAGCAGCAGCAGCAGCACGGCGGCGCGGACGAGGGCGCCGCGGCCGGCGCCTCGGACGCTCTCGACGCCTCCGAGGCGGCCGCGGCGCACCGCGCCAAGGAGAACAGCAGCCGGCGGGGGTACGAGGCCTTCCTGAGGCAGTACAGCGGCGGCTTCGGCGGCGCCGCGGCGGCGGAGCGGATTGGACAGGTGGTGCTGTCGCCCGAAGCCGCCGGCGGCGCCGGAGGCCCGGCGGCGGCGGCGGGCGCGGCGGGCGGGGCGGCGGCGGACGGGGCCGGGACGGCGCCGCGGGCGCGGGCGCGCTCGCGGCGGCGGGGGCCTCGGAGGGATGGGGAGGGCGGGCGCGGGGAGGAGGGGCCGCCCGAGGCGCAGCCGGCGGACGGCGGCAGCGGGGCGGGTGCTCCGGAGGCCTGACCGCGCGCGCCCCTGTCTTCTTTTTTGCTTCTTGTTTACACTCTTTGCTGTTGGCTGTGCCTCGCCGAGTTTTGGCCCCAGCACTGCGGCTGCAGCAACGCAAGTAACTGCGCAGTGTGCAGTGTCGATGCAATCACGGGGCTGCCCGTGAGTTGTGGCACAGAGGCAGGCAGGTGCTGCGCTGGCAGACGTTGGTGCAGCTTGCTAGGGGGATGAAAAAAGACGCCGGCGGCGGGCCGCGCAACGCGCTGCGGCGCCGCCGCTGCAGCGCCTGACACATGCATTTGCAGGGAGGGTGCAGGGGGGTTAGTAACGGCGGCCGGGCACGCGGCCGCGGGCGGCGCGACGCGAGCGGCCGGTGACAAGGCGGGCGGCGGCCTGGCCCAAGAGCCGCCGCCACGAGGCGCCGAGCCCGAAACGCGCGCCGCCGCCGGCCCGGGGGCGGCGCAGACCGCGTCAAGGGGAGCCCAGCCCCACCGCGCGCCACCAGCCCATGCCGACCCCCAGGAAAACTGCTATGGAGGGGAACCCGATGACGAATCCCAGCCCCCAGTTTTGCGGGATTGAGTAATAGCCGGCTGCGTAGTAAGCCGCGGCCTGTTTGGCGGTTTTGGGGGGTAGGTTGTGGCAGGTCGAGTTTGGGGTGTTGGGCGCGTGTTGGGGGGTGCGGGGCGCATTGGCATTGGCACTTCAGTTTTGGGGGGGGGAAGGTAGAATCTTGGCTGGGCCAGTTCCAGCAGCTTGATAGACCCAACTCCAGGCACAGACACACAAACGCAGCCGCCACCAACCACGTGTTGAACGAGGAGGCCGCGCCTCAGTCAACCCCCACCCGCCCACCTGGGCGCTCGCGTAGTGAGTCAGCCCCCCTATGAGGTTGGTTACGTAAGCCAGCGACAGCGCCGCCAGCCGGCCGTCGATGCCGGCCTCAAGCATGACTCCCAGGAAGGGCGGGAACAGCGCGGTCACGTGGGCGGTTTGGGAGGCGATGCCGTAGTGAAGGGCGCAGTAGAGCTGGGGGGTTTGGGGGGTAGGGGGTTTGGGGAGCGTGAGGGTTTGCAGGGTTGAGGGTTTGGGGTTTGGGAGGCGATGCCGTAGTGAAGGGCGCAATAAAGCTGAGGGGGTTTGGGGGTTTGGTGTTGGGTGTTGGGAGGTTGGGGGTTTGGAGGGCTTTGCTGAAGCTTGGGAAGCTGGTGGGGCGTTTTGGCTGCTGCCTAGTTGAAATCCAGGACGCCCCAAATGACCCAAAACGCAACCCACCAGGTTTAGCAGCCAGAACAGCCCGGTGCGGGAGATGCCGGTTTGCAGCAGCGGGCGCGACACGGCGTCGCTGTTTCGTTTCGTTTGGCGGGGAGGGTTCGAGGGTGTATTCAGCTTTGGGGTTGTGTGTGTGTGTGTGTGTGTGAGTGTGCACTCTCAGGGGTGCACCACCCCAGCCCCAAGAAAGACCCCTCAAACCCACGCCCCCAGCCCCCCACCCCAAGCACACTCCCCAACCCCCCGCCTGCACCTGAGCCATTTGATGACCCCAAACTGGGTCAGCGCGCCGCACATTGAAAACAGCACAGACAGCCAAACGAGAAGGTCCCACGCCGGGCGGTGGCTCGACAGCTCATCCCAGCCGACGGCACCGGTGGCGAGCAGCACCACCACACCGAGCAGCGCGACAGAGGCATTGGCGAGGGGGAAGGGGAAGCGGCTGGAGGCGCACTGTTTTTGGGAGGGGGGGTTGGGTTTGGGGGTTTAGGGAGTTGGGTGGGGATTGGAGGAGATGGGGGTTGAGGGAAGTGGGTTGCGGGGTTTTTTTGCGCCATCATTTTAGGGAGGTGCGTGCTCCGCCCGCCTCGGCACACGCCGGCCCCCAACCCCCGCCCGCGTGCTCGCGCCCCGCCCGCTCACCCAAAGCGCCACCGCGCCAAGCAGCGTCGCCCCCACCACGCCCTCCCGCCAGCCCGGCCGCCCCCGCGCCGCCAGCCGCCGCCGCGCCTCGTCGCGCGCCCACGGCGTGGCCTTGACCTCGGGGGGCGCTATCCAATACACAACTGCCGGAATGGTAACTACGAGCAGCAGGGCGGGAAGGACGGCTCCTTTGAAGTATGTATCGAAGGGGTTTGCTATCTGGACGCCCTGCGCCGCGGCCAGCGTGAGCGCGACGGGGGTTTGGGCCCCTCCCAGGTAAAAAGCTGCGCTGGTGGCGCTGGAAACTTGGGCCTGGGAGAGGAAGAGGAACTGCCCCAGCCGGCGGGAGGTCGGGGAGTCTGCGGGGGAGGGGTGTTTTCGGGAGGGGCGGAAGTTGTGTGGGGCGATTGTTTTGCGGGGAGGTTTGAGGGTGATGGCGAGTGCCTGAGGTAACCACCAAGAAACCGTCCAAGGAACCACACAGGAGACCGCAGACAAAAGCTGTTCCAAAAACCAGCCAGACAACCTGCCAAGGTGCCACCCACGAACTCCCCCCAAACCAAACAAAACCAAACAAAAAACAAAGCAACCCACGTGGGTGGCTGTCGAACGACTTTGCCAGGCTGGTGATCACGGGAACAAACACCCCCGCGGCGCGCGCCGTCGTCGACGGCATGCACAGCGCCAGCGCCAGCTCTGCGAGGGCCAAGGCATAGGCCAGGCCGAGGGAGGAGTGGCCGAGGGCGAGGATGGCCAGGTCAGCGATGCGCGCGCCCAGGCCTGTAGACTCGACGCCCTGGCGGTTTCGTTTTTGGAGGTGGCGGTTATTGGGTTATGTTTTGGGGGGTGGCGGCGTTTGGTTTCTTTGATGCGTGCCATCGTTTTTGTCAGTCGTGTTTCTGTGCACAGCAATTGAGGCGCCCCCGACTCCGGCGGTGATGGGAGCAGCGTCGGCGGCGGCGCCCCCACGGCCCCAGCAGCGGCACCCCCGGCCGCAGCGGCGCTGCCCCCGGCCGCAGCGGCGCGCCGGCCGCCGCGTCCAGGGGCCGAGCACGGCCAGCGGCGCACCTTGGCAAAGAAGAAGGCCCCCAGTATGAGCCAAATTGTGTCGTTGCCCAGCGCCGCAAAGGCCTGGGGGTAGGTCAGCGTGTTGGTCCAGAGGCAGACGACGAGGCCTGGCGAGTTTGGGGGTGGTGTTTGAGGATGGTGCGTTGTTTCAACTCACAGGGAAAGGGGGCATGCATACTGGGGTTGCAGTTATAAGGGGTTTGCAGGGAGAGAGAGGAGCGCGTGCATGTTCATCCATGCATTGAAGGGAATGCTGGCGTGTTTTTGACACACTCATTGCCGGTTCTGCCAAGGCCCGGGCGGCCGGGCCCCCGCTTTCCCTCCCAGCGCCTTCCATCCCACCTGCCAGCGCGACGGGCGCGATGGGCAGGGGCTCTAGGATGAGCCCCAGCACCGTCGCGACAAATATCGACGACAGCGCCCACGCCTGCTGAGTCAGCGCGGCGGGGCGGGGAACGGCGAAGTACAGCAGCAGGCCCACGGCGATGCACAGCAGCGACTCTGGGATTTTGGCGCCCTGTTTTGTTCAGCGGGTTTTTAGGGTTTTTTATCAGAGGGGAGGGGCCTTTTTTGCTGTGCAGCACGCCGCTGGGGCCGTTTGAAAGCTGACGCTGCTGGCTTGCGAGCTAGGACTTCGGTTTTTGCCTCCTGGCTGCAGGGTGGGCCTTTTACCTCCCGAATGCTCAAGGCTTCCCAACACGCGGCAGCGAGGTAGGCGAGCCGGCCTCAGCAGCTTCCGCAAATTAAAAACCGTGGCTGCCCCCCCCCTCTCCATCCACCCGCGCACCGGCAGGCCTCGGAGGAGCAGGCGCTCCCGGACTGTCGGCCCCAGCCGCAGCAGTCCGCCCGCGCGCTTGCCTCGGCCCGGCGGCGTGGACGGCAGCACCGTCGCCTCGGCGTCAACATCCTTGTTTACGAGTGAGTCAGCCGCAAAGCCGCGGCCCTCCGGCCGCGGGGTTCCTCCGTCCGCGCTTCCGGGAGGCGCGGGCGCCGGGTGCCGGGCGCGGTGGTGCGGCGCGTGCGCGCTGGCCGAGGCGGCGGTGCCGCGCGCTGCCGCCTCGGCCGGGCTGCCCGGGCCAGGAGAACGCGCCGGCCCCTGGCCAAAGGCGCTCCCTTCCTGGTCAATGTCGACCGCCACGTCCGGCGTCCTCATTCCGACGGCTCGCACCAGATGGCGCGGCGAGGGCTGGCTCCTCTGGTGCCCGAAACGGCCTTATGCCGCAACCATACGGCCAAAACGAGTCCGCGAATTAAATACGACCTCTCGGAGGCTCTGAGGCGGTGCAGAGGCGCAGGGGCTGTTCTCGCGCGGGCGTGGCGGGCCGCCTAGGGCTGGGAAATATGGAGGCGACCGGCCGAATGAGCCTTTTACGGGTATGCGTAACACGCGAGCCGGCAGGCGTTCGCGGCCATACCCCACCGGGCCCCAGCAGGCCCGGTCTCCCAGCTCCCCAGCTTCGCAGTCCGGCACTCGCCCCAATGCCGGTACTCGCCTCCCCCAGTCGCGCCGGGCTTCCCCCGCCCAAACGCGCGGCCGCAAGCAGCACCGCACGTTCTAGCCTTAGCCAGCGCACTCCTCCGGCGATTCTGCCGGCTCGCCGCCCCCGCCCCCGCCGCCGCCTCGGCTGCGCCCGCTGCCCCGGCTGCTGCCCGCGCCGCTCCCCCAATCGAACAGCAGCTCCGAGGGCTGCAGGTCGATGGCGGCGGCCCCCATCGAGTCCGACAGCTCGGGAAGCGTCCGCTCCGCCGCCGGCGGCGGCTGCGGCTTTGCCGCCGCAACGGCCGGCGAAGGCGCGGCCGGGGACGGCGCGGGGCTGGCGCCTGCCAGTGCAGCGGCGGAGGCCGAGGCATCGGCCGTGGCAACCTGGCTGGGGGGAGGGCCCGATGCACATGGCTCGGCGGCGCCGACGGCCGCAATCGGCCGCGCCCTGCGAGCCGCAGGCAGCTGCTGCCGCCATGCGCGCGCCATCTCGAGCGCCCGCTCGCGCGCCGACGGCCCCACCGCTGGCGCCGCCGCCGGCGCCGCCCCCGCAGCGCATCCTGCCGGCACCGGCCCCTCGCCGGCCGCCCACCACGCCACCGCTGCTGCCTGTCTCCGCCCCGCTACAGGCTTGCTGCCAACGGGGCGCGGCGCCCCGGCCTGCTTGGGGCGCCGCGCCGGGCCAGGCGGGGCGGTTGCTGCCACCGCTGTCGCGCCGGCGGCGCGGGCGCCGCCGCTGCGGCTGCTGCTGCCGCCGCCCGCAGGCGGGTTTGACCCGCGCCGTGACAGCGGCGCTGCGGCATTGGTGGCAACTGGCTGCTCCCTTACGTCGCGCCACCAAGCCTCATCCCAAGCAGGACGCCCGACCAGCGATTGGCGGCTCTGGACCGCTGCCGCAGCCGCCGCCGGCGCCGCCGCAGGCCGGCCGGCCCCCGCACGCGGCGGCGGGCTTGGCGCTGCCGGCTCGGGCTTGGCATCGGCCGGCTGAGGCTGCGCCGCCGCCGCGGCTGCGCCGGCCCCACTCTGCTGCGTCCGCTCCCGCTGCTCCGGCACTGCTCCTGCCTCGCCAGCGGGGTCCGCCAAGGCAGCGCCCTGCCAGCCTGAGCCAGGCACCCAGCGCGCGCGGGCGCCGCTGCCGCCGCCGCTGGGCAGCAGCGCGCGCAACGCGCCGCCGCGTGCCGCGCCCTCCCGCCGCTTCCGCTCCATGAGCCGTGCGTAGTTCTCTTCCTCCCAGCGCTGAAGCGCGGGGTTGACGTGGTAGATGCAACGCCTCATGCGGCAAATCCGCGACCGGGTCAAACCCCGGTTTTCAGGGCGCGCCGAGCTCGAAAAGAGGTGCAGAAGCGTCAAGGAATAGGGGATCCGCGTGAACGGGTTCGGCATCACTCGTCGGCGCGCCGCCGGCCGCCGACCCGCGCGCAGCTGCTGGCGCAGAGGCCGTCGCCTTGCAAATGCAGCCTCAACACCCTCCTCCCCACGGCCTCCAGTGCTCAAAATTTACACAGCGTTCTGTGGATTTCTTCAGACCAAAACGCAGATGCGATCCCAAGGCGCCGGGCGCCCGCAGCTGGCCGCTAGCTGACGCGCCGCTTGCCCCTGCCGCCCTTGCCCGCGCCCGCCGCCGCCGCCGCGCCGCCGCCGCCGCCGCCGCCGCCGCCGTGGTGCCCGCCGCCGCCGCCGCCGCGCCCCTTTGCCACCGCGCTCGCGATGAGCCCGCCGAAGACCAGCCCCACCGCCGCCCACTGCGCCGGCAGCAGTGGGTTGCCCACGAGCAGCACGCTCGCCAGGATCGTGAAAAACTTGCGGGTGGTGCATATGAGAGTGCTCGCCAGCGCGCCGAACCGCTTGATCGTGTAGAATATGAACAGCTGCCCCACCGCGCCGCAGACGCAGAACAGCAGGACGTCCCGCGCCGCCTCGGGGTGGCGGCCGCAGAACGCGAGGAGGCCGCCGCCCACGCCGCTGGCGGCGAGGTATGCGCCGTAGTAAAGGGCGCACCAAAAGTTCATCCAGGCCATCATGTGTACGGGGGAGTTGCGCTTGTAGCGGCGGTTGATCTCGTCCTGGCGCGGTGGGGGGTGGGGGGGGGGCGTTTGGATGCGTTGCGGGTGCGCGGGGGCGTGTCGGGGGGGCCGGGGGCGTTTGCGGGAGGGGGGGGAGGTAAAGTGTTGCAGCGGCGGCCGTGTTTCGCCGCAGCAGCGACCGGGACAATCCAAGGCAGACGCGGCGGCACGCCACGCCTGCCCAGCGAGAGAGCGAGGAGGAGCACCGGCAGCGGAACCAAACAAGAGCCCAGCTGGGCCCGGCGCCCAATGCGGGACGAAACCGAAAGCGGCCGAGGCGCGCGGCGCCTCGGCTTTGCTTCCGCACAAACGCCCCCGCTTCGCTT
This sequence comes from Raphidocelis subcapitata, assembly GCA_003203535.1. Lineage (NCBI taxonomy): Eukaryota > Viridiplantae > Chlorophyta > Chlorophyceae > Sphaeropleales > Selenastraceae > Raphidocelis > Raphidocelis subcapitata. The sequence goes on from BDRX01000031.1 coordinate 154,350, forward strand.
CTGCACAAACGCCCCCGCTTCTCGCTTTGAAACCAAACGCGGCACGCAGGCGCACCTGCGCCGCGTTTGTGTAGCCATCCAGAATCAGGTTGAGGAGGCACAGGGTGTAGCCCAGCGGCGCGTTGGGGGCCGCCAGCCTGGTCGTCACCTGGGCGGCAGGGGGAGGCGGGGGGGCGAGGGGGGGTCGGGCCGTCCGCGCTGAGTCAGCACCAACAAAAGGGCATTCCTGGCGGGCGGTGCGTCTGCATCAGAGGGGCCTTGCTTCGTGGGAGGTTTTGGTGCGCCGCCGCGCGCCCGTCGCCGCGGCAACGCGATCGCCGCCCGCACCAAAAAAAACACTCGCGCCAAGCAGCAAACGCCGACAGTACGCGCGCGCGGCTGCAAGTGCGTCTGCGCGCACGCGTTTGCACACGCGCAGGAGACCGACGGGCGTGCCGCACCTTGCTGCTGCTTTTGCGGGCGAACAGGCCCACCCCCACCCCGACCAGCATCATGCACACGTACTCCAGCGGGCTGTACCGCTTGCCGTGCAGTACCGTGCCCACCACCATCACCGGCACCATCTTGGTGGACTTGGCCAGCACCTGGGCCTGCGGGCGGCGGGGTTGGGTGCGCCGTGCGCGCTTCGGGTCAAGTTTCACGAGCCAAGGGGGGGTTAAAACCTTAACCCTAAAACCTAAACCCTAGTGTTTCACGGGTCAAGTTTCACGAGCCAAGCGGAATCGGCGCTCCAGCAAGGGGTGCGGCAGCTGCACCACCAGCGCTGCTGCGGCCCACAGTGCCCACTGCGCGTGCGCCCCCCTGCACGAGGGCGGGCTAGGCCCAGCCAGCTAGCCAGGCAGCACGGCAGGCAGGCAGCCAGGCAGGCAGGCAGGCCAGCCAGGCAGCCAGGCAACCAGGCAGCCAGCCAGGCAGCCAGCCAGTTACTAAGCCAGCCAGCCCCCAGGCTCACCGGGTAGCTGATGTTTTTGAGCGCGATCATTCCAAACGCCGGGCCAACCGAATTAGTCAGCGCCGGCCGCCAGTAGTCGTGCCACGCGGGCATGCCCGCCTCCTCCTCGGCGGCGCCCTTGCCCGCGGCGCGGCGCTGCAGCAGCACGATCGCGTATGCCCAGACGAAGCAGACCAGGGACTGCGCGCCGTTGAGCGCCTCGAGGTTTGAGAAGCGCTCCTGTGCGGCGCCGAACCTGGAGATCTGGAGCCGCTCCGACACCACGCCCTGCGTGAGGTATGCGCCGTAGATGCCGCCCGCGCACAGCAGCAGCAGCACCTGCGGCGGCGGCGGGCGGCGGGCGGCGGCGGTGGCGGGCGGGTGGGGCGGGGCGCCGCGGTGGGGTGGGGGGACAGCGCAGCGCGCGCGCGCCGCTGCTGCTGCTCGCAGCCGCTGCGCGATCGCCCACGCGTGCCCCCCGAGCGGCTCGAGCCGAGCAATCGGATCCTCACCGATGTCCTTAGGTCCGGCATTGCGGTCCCAGCTGCTGCTGCTGCCCTGGAGCGGCCGATCCAACCGCGACCGGCTCCAAAGCGAAGCCTCCACAGCCCCGGGATGCGCTTTGGTGTTCTCTGGGAGCGCTGCCCGAAGATACCGTATTGAGCTTGGCGCGCGGCCTTGAGAGCTTCCCGCGTGGGGTGCTGCTGGAGACGCAGCGCCTGCTGGGACGCCGCCGCCCGCCCGCCCGCTGGCGGCGCCCGGTCTGCTCATCTGCGGTGCTGCGACGATGCGTGCCGATCGCGCAAACGCGCTCCACCGGCGCCGTGGCCACTGCGGCGCGTAGCCGCTGGGTCGGGGGCTCGGGGCGGCGGTCAACTGCGCACTGATCAGCGCCGCTGGGGCGCGGGGCCCAGCTCGCACCGCCCGGACCGAAATTGAGCGCGCCTCGACCAGTTGTGCACACAACCGCTTGAACCAGAAGGCAGCGGCGGGGCGAGCCCATAAACCCAGAGGGATAAACCCCGAGCACGCCAGGGGCTGATTACCTCAGCGGCAAGCCGGCAACCACGCACTGGCTTGACCGATTACAATCCCGCCGCGGGCGCGCGGCGCGCACAGCCGAACATTTTGGCCACCTGCACACCCCATGCATCGAAGCTCGCAGATTTTGGCGCGCTGCGCTGTCGCGGCGCGCGCAGCCGGTGGCGGTGATCAGCCCCCCCCCCCAGGCGCGCGCAAGTTTATGCACCCGACGCGGGCAAACGCAGGCGCGCGCAAACCCGGCCCGAACGCCGCCGGTTCGAGGGTGCGCGGTGTACAAGCATCCAGGGTGGTTTGGCAGCAGGCTCGCCCCGCTGCGTGGCCGACGCGCAAACGCGCTTGCCGTGCCGCCGCGCGTACTACCTTTTGCGTCACCGCCCGGGCCGCGGGCCTAGGGACACGGCGCGGCCGGCGCCGGCGCTTCACTTTGTAGTTTTGCAGTGTTGAGCTTCCTGAATCACCCGGCAGCCCGCGGAGACGCCGCTGCCAAGCCAGGGCGCCCGGCCTCGCAGGCCGCGTGGGCGCCGGACGCACCGCTGCCGCGGTGTATCACTTTATCGAATTCCTCGTATTTGAAATAGCGAGCCGAAGGCGCAAAAGGTTCAGGAGCACCATCGGGGGCGCCCCATCAAACCAATCACCTCCGTCGCGCCCAGTGAAACCCGGCAGCACCGGTGAAGTAGCCAGGTAAAAGGGGCAAGGGAAGCAGTTCCGGGACCGGAGGCCTGGCCCTCCGGGTCCTGTGGATGCGGCGACGCACGGCTCCTGGCCGCGCCGTGGAGGGTACCGCAAGACGCGCACGCAGCAAGACAGCAGGCCCGACAGCAGGCCGCACCTCTCTCCTCCCCGCCCCTACGGCTCTGCCGACGCAGGCGAAACACGCAGCGCAATGGCGGGGGCTGCGGCCACCGCACTGGGCGGCGGCGGGGACCAGACGCTGCCGTTCATGCTTTGGGGGTTCAAGGTGCGCGCACACACGAGCACGCGCCATCGCACCCACGCGCCCACTTGCTCACCGGCTGCAGGCGGCCCCTTGCGGCCGCCCGCCACCTGCGTGCGCCGGCGCGGCGTTCGCGACTTGCGGCCGGGCTCCCGCGCGCGGCCCGGTCCCCCTCCGCTCGGGCCCCCCACAACCCAGTTTTATGCGCCCTCCACCCCCCCACCCCCCCCCACCCCCCCCAATCAGATCATCAACTGCGGCCAGAGCTCGCCCCACGACTGGAGCACCTGCCCCCTGGCGCACCAGAATGAAAAGGTTCGCGCGCCGTCCGGATTTCGGCCGCATGCAGCCGCGCGGGGCCGCCGCGCCCGCGCCCCCGCCGTTCGCTCGCCCCGCGCGCGCGCGCCAACCGCGGGACCGCCCCCCCTGCGCGCCCCGCCGCTGATGCCTGCCTCCCTGCTTGACCGCCGCCCCTACCCCGAACGCCCGACCCGCCCCGCCCCCTAGGCGCGCCGCCGCGACCCCCGAGTCCACGACTACGTGAGTCGACGGGGGTGCCCCTTGCGCCGGGGCCCCCGATCCCTTTTGGGCTTTTTGATTTGGGTTGCGAGTTGTGGATTCGGGCTGTGAATTGGGGCTGTTGGGCTCGAACCATGAACCCCGCGGCTCTGCTGCCCGCCCCGACGCAACCCCAACAGCTGCCAGACCTCTGCCAGACGCGGGCGCGCAAGATGGACTGCGTCTTCGGGGAGTCATGCCCCTACGCCCACAACGTGTACGGTGCGCGCCCTTTTGCTTCTGTGGGCCGCGGCTTTTCGGCTCCCGAATCACATGATTGCACCCCATCACATGACTGCACCTGATTGCAGGACTGCAGCGATTACAGGGCTGCAACCACCACCGGTTGTCAAGTGGCGGCGCTGCCAACCGCTGCCCGCTGAGCGCCCTGCCAAGCCCCCGGCTGAGGCCGCCTGCCCCCAACCCTCGCACCCCCAACCTTCACTGTCCCCACCTTCACTGTCCCCACTTTCATTCGCACCCCCCAACCTTCACTCTCCCGACCTTCATTCGCGCCGCAGAGAGCTGGCTCCACCCCCTGCGGTACCGAACCCAGATGTGTCGCTACGGTGAGCCGCCAACAGGGCCCGCCGCGGAAAGGCGTTCTTCTTGCAGCAGCGCGGGCCGCCCTTTTTTGACAGGCACAGGCCGCCCCAAGGGACGCCCGTGTCCCATGCGCCCGCCCCCCCCCCCGCAGCCCTAGAGGCTCCCAAAGCCGCGCCTCCCCCAACCCCAACCCCAACCCCCAACCCCCCAAACCGCAACCCCAACCGCAACCCCAACCCCGCCAGGCATGAGCTGCGTGCGCCCCCTCTGCTTCTTCGCCCACAACGCCGACGAGTACCGGGACCCCCCCGCCACCGCGGCCTGGTGGCAGCAGCAGCGCCTCGCCGCGGGGCTGCCGCCGCAGGTCACGGCGCCCCCTCAGCTGCCGCTCGGCGGCGGCCAGGACTACCTGCCCCCAGGGATCCCCTTGATGCTGGGCGGCGCCGCGGCGGCGGCGCCGGCGGGCGGGGCGCCGCCGCCGCTCGCGCTGCAGCCGGCGTACGCCGCCGCGGCCGGCGGCGGCGGCGGGGACGGCGGCTTCGGCGACGCCGCGGCGGGGCTGCAGCTGCAGGTGCAGCAGCTGCAGCTGCAGCTGCTGCAGCATGGCGCCGCCGCGAGCGCAGGGCTGCAGGCGGGGCTTTCGCCCGGGCTTGGCATGGTGGGCGGCTTCCCCACAATGGCGGCAGCGCAGCCGGTCATGTATGCGCCTGTTCAGCTGCCGCAGCAGCAGCAGCAGCAGCAGCAGCAGCAGTACCAGCAGCAGCAGCAGTACCAGCAGCAGCAGCAGTACCAGCAGCAGCCGCACCTGCAGCAGCAGCAGCAGCAAATGCAGCAGCAGCAGCAGCAACTGCAGCAGCAGCTCTCCGGCGCCCTCAACCCAGCAGCGGTGTATATGTTGGCGCCCACCGCCGCAGCCGCGCAGCAGCAGCGGCTGCAGCGGCAGCAGCAGCAGCGCGTCGGCGGCGGCGGCGGCGGCGGGCCCTCGCGGCCTGCGCGTACAGTCCGCCTGCGCCCGCGCTGGCGCCGCCGGCCGGCGGCGCGGGCGGCGGCTACGGTTTTGCCGCTGCGCAGCGCCCGATCGCATCCGCGGCATCGCCTGGCCGCGCGCCGCAAACTGCGGTGTCGCTGGCGGCGTCGCCGGCGGCGGCGGCGGCGCCTCCGCGGGCGGAGCTCGGCGGCAGCGCGGCGGCCGCTGCGGAGCTCGCCGCTTCGCTCGAGGCGCTGAGCGTGGCCGCCGGCGGCCTGTCGACCGCTGCCGCGCCGGCCCTCGCGCCGGCGCCAGCAGCCGGCGGCGGCAGCAGCGAAGGCGCCTCCCCCGTCGCCCTGCGCGCGCCGCTGGCCGGCGCCGCCGCGGGCGGCGGCAGCAGCAGCGGCGGCTCGCCGCAGTCTGCCTGCGGCGCCGAGGCAGGGCCGGGCCCGGCGTCCGGGGGGGGCGCCGGGGGCGCGGCGGCCCAGGACAGCGCCCTCGTCGGCGCCGTGTGACCCCTCGCCTTCCCCCCTTTTGGCCAAGCAAGGGCAGCGGCCGGCGCGGCTGCTCTGGCGCCGTGCGCGCGCCTCCTGGCCCGGTTGCTGTTTCCAAGGCTGGCCTGCCTGCCCCCAGATCTCATATTGTGCGTCCCATCGTTTACTAAAAAAGTAGTACTACCAAGTACTCACCTATGCCCCATTCAGAGAACCGCAACGGGAGGTTTCGATCGCTTTTCAACATCCGTGCTTTGCACGAGGGGCCGCTGCCCCGTGCGCCCCCACCGGCCGCGGCGCGCGGCGCCGGCTTGCATCCGTTCCTTCGCGCGTGGCGCCAGCGGGCCCCAGTTTCGACTTTGCGCGCCCGCCACAACTGCCTAACCACGCACTAGGCACCGGCCTCTTTTGTTGACCCAGGCGGACGTGTGCTCGCGCGCCGCCGCCGCCGCCGCCGCCGCCGCCGCCGCCGCCGCCGCCGCCGCCGCCGCCGCCGCCGCCGCCGCCGCTGCCAACTCAAGTGGCTTGCGACGGCTTTGCCAGGCGCCCCCTCAAACTGCTCAGTTTCGTGTCGCATGGCTGGCCCCAAGACGGCCCCGGAGGTCGCGAGGTTTGCCTGTACTGCTTTTGAATCCGGCACGCGCGCGCGCGAGGCGGGCGGGCCGCGGAGCGGCCGCCGCGGCCTCGCGCAATGCGCGCGCACCGGTGGCGCCGGCTCGATAAGCGGGGCGTTGCGGGCGCGCGGGCTGCATGCAGGGCAGCGCCGCGCCCGCCGGGCCCCCGCCCTTTAGCGGTCCCGAAGCCCCGGGGAGGCGCCGCCGGCGCCGCGGCCACCGCGCGCGCGCCCGCCGCCTCGGCGCACAAACGAGGCGCGCGCGCGCGCGAACCTGTGGTTTCGCAGGCGCCGGCAGCCGGCCCCGGGGTGTCTACCCCCCCTTCCCCTCCTTCCCCGCTGCCTGCGCCGCATGAATTGCACGTCCCATGCGCGCGCGAGCGCGCGCCGGCAAGCCGGGGCAAAACCCAACCGATCCTTTGCTATACACACTCTCTGTACAAGCGCACTCACCACACACCAGCCCGCGCTTGCCCCCACATTTCTTCGACGCCCAAAGACGAGACCCCGCCGCCGCGCTACAGCCTGTCCCCGCATGCCTTCCGCCGCCCGTTGACCCACACCCACCAGCAGGTGCGGCGACACGCCACGCCACGGCCGCGCGCCGCGGCTGCCACGCGTGCGCGCGCTCGTGCCCCCTTCGCTCGCACCACCCCAGCAGCCGGCCCTGCGCCGCGCATGTCGCGCGCGGGCCCGCAGGCCGGCCCAGGGGTTGGGGCCCCAACTGAATTTCCTTTTCCGCGCGCGCATCCGTCTGCACCCCGCCCCGCCCCTCCCAGCGCGCACGCGCGGTGGGTTTGGAATGCGGGGCCCAGCGTTCACACCTTCCGTTGGCCTCTCACCAGCACTTCCAAAGAGCAACCTGTTTCAGCCCAAGTGTGGCCCTGTCCGCTGGCCGCCTTGCCGTTGTGGCACCGCACCTGCTGCACCGGGCATTGGCATTTTGGCCCGACTGCTCTCCCAGGGAAAGGCCCTCGCCCCCGCTGAAGACAACGCACCGCCATATGCCCCGCCCCCGCCAGCACGCTGCTGCTGCGCGGCGGCTGGCCCGTTCAGTACTAAGAGAAGTTGGGTCATGAGCGCGCGCGCACATTGCAAGCCACACCCCGTTGCAAGCCACACCACTAATACAAGGCCATCTATCCGTCCCGCTTGCGTCCAAGCCACGTCAGGCTATCGTGTACCTCAGTCATTCATCTCTGTAAGACCGGTGCGCGAGGCGGGGGGGCTCTTGGGGGTGTGCCGCTTGCCATGCACGGCGCGGGTGGTGACGCGTGGGCAATGCGCTTGCCGCGCGCAGGTGCGACGACGCGGCGGGGGGCGGCAGGGTGGCGGCGGGCTGGCGGGGAGGCGGGCAGGAGGGGTCACCCTGGCTAGTCCAGCGGCGCGCTGCTCTTATGGTAAAGTGTGGGCTGCCCCACGCCATATGCTCGGACTCGGGCGCGCGGCAACGGCGGGAGGCCGCGGAAAGCCAAGCGCCGAACTCAAAAATTGAACACAGTTGCACGGCAGCCCGGGCACGCCCCTCTCCCTCTTATACTCGACGTTTCATGCCTTGAGGGGCACATTCAAATCTGTCAGGCCGCTTCTCTAGGCAGGACCCGGTAGATCTGGCTGGGTCGGCCAGCATGTTCGCGTCTGGGGGGCCCTCCTGCCCCGCCGCACCTGCGGTGGAGCACTGCAGGATGAAGGACGTGCCCGTGGTCCCCCTGTCGCCGCTCAGCAAGGGCTCGAACGCCTCCAGCGGCGGCCAGGTGCTGCTTTGGGCGCGGGACGCCTCCACTGCGAGCCTGGATCAGGTGCGCGCGGGTGTGTCTGCAAGCTGGGACACTGCTCTTGCTCTGGACCGCCGCGGCTGGGCGCGGGCGATCGGTGCGTGGCGTGATAGACAGTCAAAGCGCGAGCGCGGCCCTTTTGCCCGGGGACGGTGGGATCGGCCCCCGCAGCAGCGCTGAAAACGCAAATATAAATCCCCTCCCAGGATCCGGAGCTGTACTGCGACGAGGCCCGGCTCGGCGCCAGCGCGGCCCCGGCCCATGCGCAGCATTCTGCCGCCCCGCGGGCCGATTCGGCGCCCGCGTCCACCAGCGGCCGCGCGTGGGACTCTTCGCAGCTCGGTTGGCGCTTCGCCGCCCCCGACGAGCTGGCCGCCATGATCGGGTGAGCGGGATCGGGGGCCGCGCTCGAAATGTTTGACCCGCGGAGGGGCTTTCCGCTGGCCCCGACCCACGCGGCCGCGCCCCTCTCCTTACCCTCTGCCCCCTCGAATGCGCGGCCCGCGCAGGACCCACCTCGCCCGCGAGCGCGAGCTGGTGCCGCAGGCCGACTACCTCGGCGCGCGCACACAGCACCCACTGCAGCAGCAGCAGCAGCACGCGGGCGAGCGCTTTGTGACGCCGCAGATGCGCTCCATCGTGGCGAGCTGGCTCTCCGAGGTGGCGTCGGAGTTCCGCATGCAGCAGGAGACGCTGTTCCTGGCGGTCGCGCTGCTCGACAGGTTCCAGGCGCTCTCCCCGGCGGTGCGTTGCCCCGTTGCAGCGGCTCGCGGGCATGAGGGGCGCGGCGGCGTGGCCGGCGCCGGCCGCAGGGCGGTTGGACCCTGCCCCGAGGCGCCAAGCAGCGGCTCCGCGGCCGCGGGCCGCGGCCGGTCGCCCCGCGCGGTTTTTCGAATCGGCGGGCACCAAACCTCTCTCGCGCGCCCCCCTGTCCCACCCCCCGCCCACCGCCCCCACCCGCCCCAAACGACCGCAGGGCGTGCCGCGCAACGTCCTCCAGCTCGTCGCCGTCGCGTGCATGATGGTCGCGTCGAAGCAGGACGAGGTGCGGCGCCGCACGCGCGCGGGGGGGGCGCCGCCGCGCTGCGGCGCGTCCGGTTGTTAGCTCGCGCGCGCGCGCGCGCGCGCCCAGCCGCGCGCGCCGCCTCCCGGCCCCGCCTGCCGCCGGTTTGGCCGGCGCTGCCGCCCTTCTTCCCCGGCTCCTCGCCGTCCCGCGACCCTCCCGCTCGAGCCTCGAGCCCTCCACCCCCCTTCCACGTTGGCGCGCCCCACACCCCAGCCCGCCGCCGACCGCCAACCCAACACGCCGCCCGCACCCAGCCCCACCCACCAACTTGAACCTTAAACCCTCAACCTTAAACCCCAGGTGTCCCACCCCACCATCGAAGACTTCACAGAGATCGCCGCCGACGCCTTCCGCCGCGAGGACCTCCTGCGCATGGAGCGCCTCCTCCTCGACCAGCTCGACTGGCGCGTGGCGCTGCCCACGGCCTACGGCTTCCTGCACCTGCTGACTCAGGCCTTCGCGGGCCGGCTCGCGCCGCGCGCCATCGCGCTGGCAGCGTACCTTTGCGAGCTCTCCCTGCTGGACTATGGGACCCTCGCGCACCCGCCGAGCGCGGTCGCGGCGGCCGCGCTGGCCGTCGGCGCGGCGTGGCACGGCGGCGGCGCGGCGGGGCGCGTGGGGGCGGCGGACGTGGAGCGGCTCACGGGTGCGCGCGCAGCGTGGCGGCGGGGAGGGCGCCCGCAGCGGCCGCAGCCGCAGCCGCTGCTGGCGTTTGTTTCTCACGTGCGGCCCGTTGGGCGCCGCTGCGCGCGCTCACCCTCCCCCAGACGCGCCTCTCACCCCCCCTCCCCAAACCCCCACCCCAAAACGCCCCAGGCTACACCGCCGCCGACCTCGGCGCGCCGGCGGCCCAGCTGCTGCACCTCCACCGCTGCGCCGCGGCGGCCGACGCCACTCCCGCCTACCAGCCGCTGGCGTTTGTGCGCGACAAATACGCGCAGGAGGCGTGGGTCGGCATCAGCCGGTGCGAGCAGTCTGACGAGGCGCTTGCGGCGGTCGCGGCGGGGCTGGCGGCGGCACCGGCTGGCCCCCAGCTGGGACAGCAGCAGCAGCAGCAGGCGGCCTGGCAGCGCGGCGCGCCCACTGCGCACGCGCAGCAGCCAGTGCCAGGAGGGCAGCAGCAGCAGCAGCACCTGGCGCTGCAAGCTGTCGCGTGACCGGGCACGAATTGCGCCCCGATCCGCGCCGCGCCCGCCGGCTGGCGTCGCCGCCCGCGGGCCGGGCGCGGGGCCCGCCTCGCCAAAACTCCGCGGCGCCTCTGGCCGGCGCGCCCGGGAGCCCACACATTACCCAACGCGCCAGCATGCACCGCAGCTCCGCGCCCGGCACCCGTCGCCATGCACCGGGGGCGGGGTGAACCGCGGGGCGCCCGAAAGGGCCCCCACCCATCAACACCCTGCATCGCAGTTTTCCCGCAGTCCATCCCGTTTCGTCCGCTCGCGGCACTGCTGGGGCTTCTTTTACCTAGCATAGGGACCCCGCCTCACACCTCAGTAGCTAGCAAGAGGGCTTCCCAATGCCATGGCCTTGAAACCCCCCTTTTCTCTCCCGACGTCGGATGACTTCCAAAAAACCGCGCGATTGCCCTGCGGGCCCCGTGCTCCTGCGCGTCCGGCCGCGCGCCGCCCGCCCCGCGCGCGGCGCGGCGCGCGGCGCGTTGTTTTGCCCGCCCGCCCGCCCGCCCGCCCTCCCTTCCACGAACCGCCCGGCGCGCGCCTTGGCCACGCGCGCCGCGGAGGCGCGGGGCGCGCGCGCGCGCGCCCGCGGGGGCTGGCCCCCGCGGGAAGCACTTGAAGCAGGGCCCGGCGCCGTCGCCGGCCCGCCGCGCACCGGCCTCCAGGGCCGCAGCCCCCTGCAGCCATCCCTTTCTTTCCCCCCGCCCGCGGCGCCGACGCGGCGTTTGCAGCTGTGTACCCGTCTTTCCGCGGCTGCCCATCTGTTGGCGTCCGCTGCGTGCCCTTAAAACCAGCAGCGCCGTGGGCTAGCCACTCGCTGTCCTCTCTTCCGCCGCCGTGCCGCCGCCGCTGCCGCCGCGCCCTGCGGGTGGCAGCGGGTGGCGCGCGGCTCGGGCGCCGCCCCCGGGCCGTGCCCAGCCCTTTCCCCCTCGCCCCTGGGCGCGGCGCAGCGCGCGCCCCCACCCGCTGCATGTGACTAGCCCAATTGCTATCAATCACTGCCCCCCGCGCCGGCCCCAGCACGCGCCCGCCCCCCGTATGTGATGGGGGGGGGGGGCGGGGGCGCCATCTGCAGCCGCAGCCGTGCTGTCCTGTCCCGCTCGTTACTCCGTTGAGAGAGTTGTGTAGCCCGCACCCCCCAGCAACACCTTCCCCTGCTGAGTCATCGCAAGCTGAGTTATCGTAAGATTGCTGCCGTTCGCGCGCATGCGCGCCCCCTTCCGCATGAGCGCGCCGCGCCCCGCACCCCGTCCGCGGGGGGAGGGGCGCCGCCGCTCCCGCCGTTTCCCCGGCGTTTGTGCTGACTCCCGCCGCCCCTCCGTTTGCGTACCTGGCTTCCAGCAGCCCGAGCAGAGGCGCCGGCCAGCATGCAGGCCCGCCGCCCGATCCGGGCCGAGCGCCGCGCCCCCGCCAGGCGCCAGCCCCCCACGCGCCCGCTGCCCCCCGGAACTTCGGCCCGCGCCGGCGCCGGCGTGCGCCCGGGTGGCCGGGAAAAGCCCCGCCGTGGCCCTTTCCAGGGGCGGGCGGCGCGGCTGGCGCGGCCGGCGGGGGCCGCCGATTTCATGCTTAGAGGACTTACCCCGCCTGCCCTGGCGGGCAACCCCCCCCCCCTTAAAGAATGACGTCCACTCCTGAATCGCGGGGTAACGCTCCTGCGCTGGCTGGTGTGAATCGTGGGGTTGGGGGAGGGGGGCGTGCATGGGGCGCCGGGGCTTGCGCGCGCTGAACAGCGGCCGTTGCGTGCGACGTGCCGGCGGAAGGCGTTGAGGACGCGTGCCGCGCTGAAACACCCCCGGGCCATGAGGCGCACGCCGTTGGTGCGCTGCGCCGCAGCGCGGCCCTCGATTTTTCTCCGCTGGCAGGCAGGCCCGTCGGATCGCCCCGCATCGCGGCCAGCCGCCCAGCATGGCACCGGGGCGGCGCGGCGCTGGGTCAACGCCCGCCGACCACGGGCAGGGCGCCGCTGCCGGCCGAGCCATTGCAACCAGGGCCTTCTCAAGGCCATAAAAACTCTTCCGCACCGCCATACGGCCCGCCAGGGGCCTCGCTTGCCACCGGGAACCGGGCGGTCGCCCTGCACAAAGCGGGCCGCGGCCGGGGGCATCCCTCTTTCCCTCAGACCTCACACGGCAGCAGGAGCAAGCGCCAGCGGTGCCAACATGGTGCGTGCGCGAGGCCAGGCCGCCCTGGGGCGCGGGCGCCAGGACGCGGGGCGCTGGGCACGGCCCGCGGCACGGCCGCAGCGCAATCAAAGGACGTGGAAAAACGGCAGCCGCGGTTTCGGACGGCCCTGCGGCAGCGGCGGCCCTCCGCAGCCCACCGGCGAGCCCGCCGCGCAGCAGCACCGATCACTGGCGGGCGTCCCGTCCGCGGCTGCGGCGTGCAGGAGCTCTTGCGGACCCCCAGCAGCGGGGCCAGGCCCACCAGCAGCCGCGGCGGCGGCCCGCTGCGCCGCGCGCAGCGCCAGGCCCGCGCCGCCGCCGCCGCCGCCGCCCGCCGCGCGCGCGCCGCCGCCCCAACCCCGCTCCCCCGCCGCCGCCGCCCCCGCCCTTTGCGCCCCGCAGGATCAGCCGGCGAAGCTCGCGATCGTGATGAAGGTCATCGGCCGCACCGGGTCCCGCGGTCAGGTGACCCAGGTCCGCGTCAAGGTGAGGACCCTGGGGGCATGGGGGTTTGGTTGGCTTTGGTTTTGGTGTTGTTGTTGCTCCTCACCTGCCTTGCTTGCTCCTTGTTGCTCCTCACCTGCCTTGCTTGCTCCTTGCTGCTGCTCATTCAGCGGCCAGCGGCACCCAGCGCGGCTCCTGCAACCCCCCCAACCCGCACCAACCCCAGCCCCCAGCCCCAGCCCCGACCCGACTCAAACCCGCTCCAACCCCCAACCCAAAATGCTTGAAATTCTAGTTCTTGGACGACCAGAACCGCCTCATTATGAGGAACGTCAAGGGCCCCGTGCGCGAGGGTGAGCAGAGTCTCGCGCGCGCCCTCAACCGCGCCGCGCCGCGCCTGCGCCTGCGCCGCGCCGCGCGCCGGCGGCGGCCGCTGCTGCCCAGCGGTGCCGGGGCGGAGGGGGCTGGCGCGCCGTGCAGCCGTGGGCTGGCAGCTGGCTCTGCTGCATGGCACGGGGCGGCGGCCACCGGCAGCGCGGCAGCCTGCCAGCCGCCAGGAGTGCCGGCGGCAGTGGGGTGCCAGCAGTTGAGAGTGCAGGCGCAGCGCAGCCCGGAGCTTCAGGCGGCAGCCGCGGACCGGATGGAAGCTGCGGCCGCACCCGGTTGGCGGGCGCAGCTCAGCCGGCGGGCGCGGAAAAGCCGGCCATCGCCGTCGGCGGGCAGCTGCGCCGCCCACGGGCGCCTAGCTCCTGCACCGGCGCGGCCAGCCAGCGGGGCGCAGCCAGCCGGCCCCAGACCCAGCCCCAGCGGCCCAGCCGCCAGCAGAAGCATGCCCCCCGGGCGCGCAGCTGCCCGAGCGCAGCCCCGCGCCGCGCAGCCCGCGAGCGCACTAACCCGGCGCCCCCAAAACCCTAACCCCCCGGCAGGCGACATCCTGACCCTCCTCGAGTCTGAGCGCGAGGCCCGCCGCCTCCGGTAGAGGCGCCCAGCGCCCTGCGCGCTCCGCATGGAGGCGTGCCGCCGGCTCTCTCGCGTTGCTTGCGTGTAAACGCGCACCTGGCCTGCTCGTCGCATGGGGTCGTTGGGTTTTTGTGCAGGCTGGGTGCCTGCAAGGCAGGCATGACGGGGCTGCGGTGGCGCCGGACACCGCCCCTTTCCCCCCAATTCTCACCCTTCTGCGGTGGCGAGCTGTGCGTGCGTTTTGCATGCGCCGCAGCGGCAGCCTCGCCCCCAGCTGAAACCCCCCACCTCCCCTGCTGATGAACTGCTGAAACTCGGACGGGGCGCTGCATGCAAAGTGCCACTGCGATTGCTGACAGATCGGCACATCAGTAGCACTTTCCCTGCAGCGCCCGCGGCGTTCATTTTGCAGCGCCCACCCTTGCCATCCTGCTGCCCCCCCCCCCATGCAGCCGCGCGCCGATGCCCTTGTTTTCTGAGCTTTTGAGGAGTTGGGCACAAAACCCTGCCCAGGCCTGCCCGCGTGTCTTCCACACCACCTGCTCCACCCCAGTTTGTCCAGCAGCAGTGGTGATTACAAATTGGTCAGGTGACCCAGGTCCGTGTCAAGGTGAGGATGGGTTGGGGTTTGGTTGGCTTTGGTTTTGTTGTTGTTGGAGTTTGGCTGCTTGCTGCTCCTTATTGCTCCTCGCCTGCCTTGCTCGCTCCTTGCCGACACAGGAGCCAGGCGCCTGACAGGAACGCTACTAGCGGACGGCGATGCCGGCTGTTCAGCACCTGAGCTGCGCCCGCCAACCGGGTGCGGCCGCAGCTTCCATCCGGTCCGCGGCTGCCGCCTGAAGCTCCGGGCTGCGCTGCGCCTGCACTCTCAACTGCTGGCACCCCACTGCCGCCGGCACTCCTGGCGGCTGGCAGGCTGCCGCGCTGCCGGTGGCCGCCGCCCCGTGCCATGCAGCAGAGCCAGCTGCCAGCCCACGGCTGCACGACAAGCCAGCCCCCTCCGCCCCGGCACTGCTGGGCAGCGGCGGCCGCCGCCGGCGCGCGGCGCAGGCGCAGGCGCAGTGTGGTGATTACAAACTATTACAAAATGGTCGGGTGACCCAGGTCCGCGTCAGCGTAAGGACCCTGGGGGGTTGGGTTTGGTTGGTTTGGTTTTGTTGCTCTGGCTGCTTGTTCCTTGTTGCTCCTCACCTGCCTTGCTTGCTCCTTGTTGCTCCTCACCTGCCTTGCTTGCCCCTTGTTGCTCCTCACCTGCCTTGCTTGCTCCTTGTTGCTCCTCACCTGCCTCGCTTGTTCCTTGTTGCTCCTCACCTGCCTCGCTTGCTCCTTGTTGCTCCTCACCTGCCTTGCTTGCTCCTTGTTGCTCCTCACCTGCCTTGCTTGCTCCTTGTTGCTCCTCACCTGCCTTGCTTGCTCCTTGTTGCTCCTCACCTGCCTCGCTTGCTCCTTGTTGCTCCTCACCTGCCTTGCTTGCTCCTTGCTGCTGCTCATTCAGCGGCCAGCGGCACCCAGCGCGGCTCCTGCAACCCCCCCAACCCGCACCAACCCCAGCCCCCAGCCCCAGCCCCGACCCGACTCAAACCCGCTCCAACCCCCAACCCAAAATGCTTGAAATTCTAGTTCTTGGACGTTATGAACTGCCTCATTATGAGGAACGTCAAGGGCCCCGTGCGCGAGGGTGAGCAGAGTCTCGCGCGCGCCCTCAACCGCGCCGCGCCGCGCCTGCGCCTGCGCCGCGCCGCGCGCCGGCGGCGGCCGCTGCTGCCCAGCGGTGCCGGGGCGGAGGGGGCTGGCGCGCCGTGCAGCCGTGGGCTGGCAGCTGGCTCTGCTGCATGGCACGGGGCGGCGGCCACCGGCAGCGCGGCAGCCTGCCAGCCGCCAGGAGTGCCGGCGGCAGTGGGGTGCCAGCAGTTGAGAGTGCAGGCGCAGCGCAGCCCGGAGCTCGGGGCGGCAGCTGCGGACCGGATGGAAGCTGCGGCCGCACCCGGTTGGCGGG
>BDRX01000031.1:170089-192414 GCA_003203535.1 Raphidocelis subcapitata
CCCCCCCCCTCCCCGCAGGCGACATCCTCACCCTCCTCGAGTCTGAGCGCGAGGCCCGCCGCTTCCGGTAGAGGCGCCCGGCGCCCCGCACGCCGCATGCGCCGCATGCAGGCGTGCCGCCGGCCCTCGCGTTGCGTGCGTGTAAACGCGCACCTGGCCTGCTCGCATGGGCGTGCTTGGTTTTTGTGCAGGCGGCGGGCCTGCAAAGCAGGCGCAGCGGGCTGCGGTGGCGCGCAGCTGCTCCAGGCGGGGGCGGCGAGACCAGCTGGAGCGCATGCTTCGTGTGCGCAACGCAGCCGCGGCGGGGTTGGCTTGCGGAAGCGAGCCTACCGCCGCTGCACACCACGGCGCCCGCGGCAGGCCAGCGGGCGCGCGGTTCGAGCGCGCGGCGGGGCCCCCAGATCGACGCGCCCGGCGCAGCGCACTAGACGCGAACCTCTTGTTGCGACCACGAGACTTTGGCATCGCCTGCGCCTCCTGCCCGGCTTTCCCGTCTCACTCGCCCGCTGAATTCACTCGCGTGTCCACCCTCCATTGGCGACTCCGATCGCTTTCATGGCGTTTGCGAGCAGCCGGACGCTGCCCGCGGCCCCCGTGCGGGCGGGCAGCAGGCCCGCGGGCCGGGCAGCACTCCCCCGCGCAGCAGCCCCCGCGCAGCAGGCGGGCCGCAGCCCTCAGCAGCAGCACGCCGGCGCCGACCAGCACCCCGCGCCCGCCGCGCCGCAGCCGCCCTCCCGCCGCGCCGCGCTGCTCGCCGCCGCCGCCGTCGCCGCCGCCGCCCTGGGCGGCGCGCCGTGCCGCGCCGCGGCCGAGCCCTACCTCCTTTCCACCGGCGGCAGGGGCCTGCTTGCCGAGGAGGAGGCCAAGCTGGTGGAGCTGCGCCGCCAGCTCGAGGGCGAGGTGCGGCCGCCCCCCTTGTTGCGGCCCCGGCCCTCGCACCCCGCGCCGCCGCGCCCCGCACAGTCCGGCGGCAGGACGGGGGCCATGGCATGGCCCGGCCCACCCCACCCCACTCCATGTCAACCCGCCGCCGCATTTGCACAACACTGCACCCTCTTGCCCCCCGTTTCAAGCCGTCCACGCCCAACCGCCTCCCTCCCTTCCCTCCCATCCCTCCCTCCCACCCCCCTTCCTCCCTCCCTGCCTCCCATCCAGGTGCGCCGGGAGATCGAGGCTGAGAGGGAGCTGCTCGAAAGGGAGGCCCGCAGCAGCCTCGAGGTGGGTGGCCGCACCGCGCCCGCCCGGCCGCCGGCGCGCCGCCGCGCTGTTCCTGCGCCCCGCCCGGCGCGGCTTGCCGCTGTTTGCGGGGTGCTTGCTGTTGGTTCGGTCGAGGTTGCAGGAGCGCGCAAAGCGCATGCAGCGTTCCGCAGCAGTTGAGGGAGCAAGGGAAGCCGCCAGCGGCCGCACGCCACCTCACCGACGCGCGAGCAAGCATTGAACCTAACAAACGCATGCAGACCCGCACAAACACGAAACATCCCCCCCCCCCGCCGAACAATAGAACGGCAACACGCTGTGCGCCACGCCCTTTGGCGTCGACATCGTTGGCATCACCGAGTTTGTGGCGCTGGTGGGCGCGCTGGTGGGGGGGATCACCTCGCGGCAGCGCAAGGCGGAGCTGGAGCGGCTGAACGAGCAGCTGCGCAAGGTTTGAACGCGCGCGTTTGGCCGCGCGTTTTGGCCGTGGTTGTTGGGCTCTAGGGGCTTTTCGAGAGATACACACACACACGCAACCCTCCCAACCGCCCAACAAAACCTGAACGCACCCCCCTCTTGAAAGACCCCACCAAATCAAGGACTGATGCCCCCAAACGCCCCCCAAACAATGCGGCCCGGCAGGTCAACATGAGCCTGCGGCAGCAGGCGCGCGCCGGCATGGTGTATGCCCCCGGCCTCACATATGCGCCCCCCGCCACCCCCGACGCCCCCGCCGGCAACGGCTACGGCGCGGGCCGCGCCGCCGCGGCCGCTGCGGCGGCGCCCCCGGCGGCGGCGGCGGCCGCGGCGGCGACGGCGGCGGCGGCGGCGGCGGCGGCGGTGACCATCACCGCCCCGCCGCGGCCGGCGGAGACGCCGGCGGCGGCTGCTGCTGCAGCGGCGGCGGCCGCGAGCCCCGCGGCGGCGGCGGCGGCGGCGGCGGCGGCGCCGGCGGCTGAGCGGACGCTGCTGTCTCTGGACGAAGATGAGATGAGCCTCGACCAGATCGCCTGCAGGTGCGGCGGGGGTTGAGATCTGATCTGCTGCTTCGCCGCCTTGGACTGGGCCTCGCCGGGGTTGGGAGCCCGCCTTGAGGGCTTTGCGCAGGCAGGCAAATTGCAGAGCAGTAAGCCCTTGTGGGCGGGCAGGTGAATTGCAGAGCAGCAAGGGAGGCTTGGAGTGCGGGACCCATCGCACCACGCGCCACCAACCCGCCCAAACCCGCAACCCCTCCAAAAAAACGCCCCCCCCCCCCCAAAACGTAACCCCCCAAAACCCGCAACCCCCCAAAAAACGCCCCCAGGGAGTCCCTCCGCCAGGGCAAGCGCATGCTTAAGGAAAAGAACGGCGCCGCCGCGCTGGTGCGGTTCGAAAAGGCGCTGATGCTGTCAAAGGCGCTGGGGGACCGGGTGCAGGAGCGGCGCGCGATGCGCGGCCTGGCGGCGGCGGCGCGGCTGCAGGTGCGGGGCGGGGCGGGGCGGGGCGGTTGGGGTTTGGGGGGACAGGGTGCAGGAGCGCGGCGCGGCGCGCGGGCGGGCGGCTGCAGACGCGGGGTGCGGGGTGAGGGCACAAGCCGCGGCAAAACAACTGCTTGACCGAAACCGAAACGCGCGCCCAAACCTCAGGGCCAGTACCGCGCGGCCGTAAAGCACCCCGCCCCAACCCCAGCCGCAAAACCTTACAACCCGAAACAAAAAAACCCAATCAAACAAACAGGGCCAGTACCGGGCGGCCATAAAGCACCTGGAGCGGGTGCTGGAGATCTCAAGGGAGATGGCAGAGTTCACGGGCGACGCAGACGCGGTGCGCCGGGAGGGGGGGCGGCAGCGCGGGCGGGGGTGGTAGGGGGCAGCGGTCCGGGGCAGGCGCGCATGCCGTGGGCCGGGCAGGGGGGCCCCCAAAACCTCCCCAAACCTCCCCAAACCTCAAAGCCCACCTGAATCCCTTCTCAAACCTCCTAAACCTCCCCCAAACCTCCCAAAACCTCCCCCATTAAAACAGTACGGCACCATCGCAGACTGCTGGACAGAGCTCGGCGACTTTGAGGCCGCCGCGGTCAACTACGACAAATACATCCGCATCATGAACACAGACGGCACGCCCGTTTGACCGGCGCTTGACCGGCGTTTGACCGGCGCTTGACCGGCGTTTGACGAGGCACAGGGGCCGCGCCCGCGTGCTCGACGCAGGCTCCGGCCCACGCGCGGCGGGCGGGCGCTCCTGCGGGGCCGCGGGCTTGCCCAGCAGCACTGCCGGGGCCGGGCCCTTCTTCCTATTGGCCGGCCCGGCCGGCCTGGTCTGGCCCCCCTCTTTCCAATTTTCAGAGAGTGCGAGAGCCGCCCCTCTGTGCATGCATCCCCCACGCCCCGGCCGGCGGCGGCGGCAGGCAAGCGGACAACCTCTGCCCTGCTGCCGGCAGTGCCCATGCGCCCCTGGCCCCGGCCATGCTTTGAGGCGGCGCCGTTTGACCGCCGGTGAAGCGGCCCCTATCGGTTTCGCACCTTTTTGCCGTCAAACCCTTTCGCCCCAGTGCTTTCTTGCTTTTTGTCTTTAAAGTGTGCAAACGAAGCTGAGGGGCGGCCCGAGCCCTTTGCAAACGGTCAAAGAAAACACACGCACTGCCCCTGTAAAAGGCCAGCTCCGGTTGAGCATGTCGGTTTGGGGGCGGGGCGCTGCAATCCGCATGTGAGCAATGCCCCGTTGGCAAGCTGGAGTGCAACACAATCGGGGGCGGGAAACAAGCCAGCGTGGGTTTGAGGGCTACCCAAATCGAGCACCAAGAAGGTGTTGGGGCCGGGGGCCGACGACGGAGCGGGGCGGCGGTCAAACACCGTGGAAGGGCCCGGTCAGGCCGGCTTCCCACAAGCTGCCAGGACCCCGGAACGGCAGCAGCCATTCTAATTCGCCGTTGTTGCTTTGCTACGCGCTTGTAACGGCGGGCTTTCTGCGGTCGCGTCGGGTCAGACGGTCGCAGAGCCAAGCCGGGCCATTGCGAGGCGAGGACTGAGGCAGGGCGCGGAAGCTGCACGCGTTCGCTTGGGGGCTTCAGGCAGCGGCGCCGCCCGCTGCGGCAGGCCAGCACGCAACTGCGCGCCCGCCGCTGCGCCGCCCCCAAACCCCGCCCCAGGCCCCCAGACCCCCGCATCCAGCTAGCAGCATGCGCGCCACCACCCGCGCGGCCGCCCCGGCACGCGCCGCCCCGGCACCGCCCCGGGGCCTCGCGCCGCCCCGCAAAGCAGCAGGGCCCCCGCGCCGCCGGGGTTTGACCACGACGGCGGCGGCGGCGGGGGGCGGCGCGGCTTCGGTTGGCCCGCAGCCGCGCCCGGACTGGCGCGCCGGACTGCCTCTCTTCGTGTTCAGCGCCAAGCCCTACGTGGAAAAGTACTTCATAAGCCGCCTGCGCGCCGAGGGGTTTGGCAACGTGCGGCACACGGCGGTGCGCTCCGGGCCCGCGCGCGGCTGCCCGCTTCCTGCATGCGCCGCACCGGCGTACGCTGTGCGATGCACAGCCCTTCAGCCGGCAGCGAGGGCGGCAGCAAACAAGGTGTGGGTAGTTTCTGCCAGAGCTTGGTGGCTGAACGCCCCCCCATCCCCGGTGCCCGCTGTCTGTGCTGGCCACACCCCTTCGCCGCGCGCCTCTGCAGGCGCGCCTCGACCCCGAGACCGCGCGCGTCGCCAGCGGCTGCGAGGCGGTGGCCATCTTTGTTAACGACAACGCAAACGCAGAGGCAAGTGCGTGCGCGTTACGATGCCTGGCGCATTGTTTTCTATCCTTCCCAAAAATGCGGACCGCCGCCGGTGAACCTGTGAGGCGGCAGGCTTCAGCTGTGCGACGCAAGCACAGCCACGAGGCAGAGCGGCTCGTGCGCCGGTCAAGCCCGGTCAAATCACCCAATAAACCGCCAGCTGCGCGCGCGCAGGCCATCAAGGCGCTCGCTGATGGCGGCGTGCGCTTCATCGCGCTGCGCTGTGCGGGGTACGACCGCGTGGACCTGGAGGCAG
Organism: Raphidocelis subcapitata; assembly: GCA_003203535.1. Classification (NCBI taxonomy): domain Eukaryota; kingdom Viridiplantae; phylum Chlorophyta; class Chlorophyceae; order Sphaeropleales; family Selenastraceae; genus Raphidocelis; species Raphidocelis subcapitata. Next base: position 175,289 of record BDRX01000031.1, read on the forward strand.
CCCGGGAGGCGGGCATCAAGGTGGGCTGGGAGCGCTGAGGGTGGGGGTGATGGATGTGGCATGGGCGCCAAGCGCTGCGCTGTGGGCCATTTGAGCCCTTTGTGCACCTGTGCCCCGAGCGTGTCTACGGGCCCTACTGTTTCCAGACCACTCACAGATCGCCCTCGCAAATCGAAACTGTTGGCGCCCGAAAACACCAAACCCACAACTGGCAACCCGGCAGGTCGCGCGCGTCCCCACCTACTCGCCCACCTCCGTGGCCGAGCACGCCGTCGCGCTGCTCTTCGCGATCGAGCGGTGCGCGCGGCGCGTTGCCTACGGCCTGCTGGCCGCGCGCGCGTGCGGCCGCCGCTGGCAGCCGGCGGCGCGTTAAAGGGCGAGCCAGGGGAGATGCACCGAGGTGGCATGCGGCGCCGGTGCTGGTGCCGAATGAAGGGTTGACGGTCGGTGCCTCATCGCTGCCCCAACGACCGACGCACCACCACCATGATGATGACCTGCCGCCGCCCCCAACTGAAATCGCACACACAGGCACGTGTACAGCGCAACCTCGCGCGTGCTGGCGGGCAACTACGCTCTCAGCGGCCTCGTCGGCCGCCAGCTGGGCGGCCGCACGGTCGGTGTGCTCGGCACCGGCGCGATCGGAGCCGAGGCGGCGCGCATGTTCAAGGGGCTGGGCATGACTGTGCTGGCCTACGACCTGGCGCCAAACCCCAAGGCGAGTTCAACTCGGCCTCGAGTTGAGGCCTTTGCCTCAGTCAAGGAGGCACCGATTGCGCTCGTGTGTAAAAGCCAGCCCCCAAAGGTGCTCACTGAGCAGACACCTGACCCCCCCCCACAGAGAGAACCCCCCCAAAAAACGCATTCGGCAGGTGGTGGCCATGGGCATCCCCTACCTGCCCCTCGAGCAGCTGCTGCCCGCATGTGACGTGGTCAGCCTGCACGTGCCCCTGCTGCCCACCACGTATCATTTCATGAACGTGGGCGGCGGTTCAGTTTGGGGCCAGGGGCCAATCTGGGGCTGTAATTCATATGCAGCAGCAGGGTGTCGAGGCAGCGCAGCCTCGGCGCGCGCGTCTCTGCAGCGCTGCACCGCGCATTAAACCCACTGACGCTTTCGAACGGCCGCTTTGCTGCTGTTCGCCCCCATAACAGGCGTCCAGGCTGGCTGCCATGCGCAAGGGTGCCACCCTCATCAATGGTGAGTGCCGTCGGGCGCAGCAAGCCAGCTTTGGATGGATGGCGCATCAGCCACCACTGTCGATGTGTTTGGGCTTTGGGGGCACTTCACCCAGCAGCCCAGCATACGCCCGCCATCATATCTGCACTGACTGCCGCCCTCGTCCGGCACCAACCGCAAACCCGCCCGCGCAGTCAGCCGCGGCGGCCTGATCGACTCTGACGCCCTGCTGGAGGCGCTGAGGTCGGGCCACCTGGGCGGCGTGGGCCTTGACGTCTACGAGGGCGAGGGCTCCCTCTTTTTCGAGGACTGGACGTCGCTCCAGCCCGGAGACCGGATGAAGTTTTGGGACCGGCGGTTCAAGGAGCTGGTCAGCTTCCCGCAGGTGCGTGCATGCATGCACGGATGGCGCATGCGCATGTGCATGCGCATGTGCATGCGCATGGGGCCAAGCGATTGACCATCCATCACGCGGCAGCAGGCGCCTGGACTGGTGTCCTTGGCCCCCAATCCGCTTGCTCACTTGCAAGCGCACCTGCCCTCGCTGCATGAATCATGCACTGCAGGTGCTGGTGACGCCGCACACTGCGTTCCTCACCAGCGAGGCCCTCGACGCCATCGCAACCACCACAATCAGCAACCTGCAGGAGGTGTGACTCATTATGATGCGGGGTTTCGGCTGGTCAAAACCTCCGCATGGGGCCAGCCGCATGCTGCGCCATGCGGCCCTTGGCACGCGCAGGGTCACTCAACGCCGCCGCCGTCCCCCCCCACACACCCCGCCGGCAGTATGCATTGGGCAAGCCCCTGACGAACGAGGTCAAGCCGCTGGCGCCGCCGGCGCCGCCGGCGCCGGCGGCAGCAGCCGCCTCGGCAGCACCGCGCCCCCCTGCAATCGGCAGCGACCTGCCTGCCGGATGCTGACCGTGCTCTCGAATTCTTTTGGGCTATCGAGGGGCAATGAGGTGTAACCTTGGCTGGAGGGCCAGAGGCTGCGTGCTGAGCCGCTGGTCTGCGCCGGCGCAGGCAGCTGCCGCCGCAGGCAGTTTCTTCCCGGCAGCCTCCGGTATTTTGAGCCCAGCATTTTGAGCGCAACTTCAACACCTAAATCTGTGTGCTGTGTGGTCGTCGGTCGGGGGAAACCCCCCGAAAAAGGGGCTTCCCGCGTGATCTTGGCCAAATCCCCGCGACCCGCCGGAACGGCCAGGCATGGAGGCGCTCCTGGCGGTTCGGCGCGAGCTAGACCAGCTCGATGCCGCGATCAAGTCCGAGACCGGCGCCTGCGCGGCGGCGCGCAAGGCCGGGGCGGCGGCGCGCGCAGAGGGCGAGCGGCTGCGGGCCGCGCTGGACGCCGCGGCGCGCGACTCGTTTGCCGCCGAGGACGAGCGCTCCGATCTCGCCAGCCTGCTGGAGTGCCTGAATGCTCAGAAGGAGGAGCGCGCCCGCCGCCGCGCTGCGGCAGAGGTGGGCGCCGCAACTTTGATTGTGTGTGCGCTGTTGCATGCTGCAGCTGCATGGAGCGGCGGTGCCACCTCCACTCCTCCTCGCACATGCGCATGCGCACATGGCACCCCCACCCCGCCCTCGGCTCGGCGCCCAACCCACCCGGCAGGCGGAGCTCGACGCGCTGCGCGGCGGCGCGCTGGCCCTGGTGGAGGCCCTCGAAGCAGACGCCGACGCGTTCGCCTCGGACTTCGGCCGCGCGGCCGTCGAGGCGCGCGCGCGCGCCACCGCCGCCGAGGAGGCCGCCCTGAAGCGCGCCGCGGGCGGCGCGCTGCGGCGGCTCAAGGAGAGGCGGGCGGAGGTCAAGGCGGCGCGGAGGCGGGTGGCCGAGCTCGAGGCGGGCGCCGCGGCGGCCGAGCGAGAGGTCAAAGGTGCGCGGGTGGGGGGCGGCCCGCCCTTTCCGGGAAAGTGGTTTCTGTGGCAGCGTGTGGTCGTTGGTTGCAGCAGGCATACTCCTGCAAGCATTAGATAGCTGCAGGCATGCAAGAGCGGCGCCAATAATGACCCCAAACCCCCGCAACCAACCGAAAAACGATAGGCCTCGAGGCCGGCATCGCCGCCGAGGTCGCCGCCGCCGCGCTGGCCGCGTCCGCTTCGGAGCCGCCCGGCGGCGCGGCCGCGGCGGCGCGGCTGGCGGCGCTGCGGGCGGAGGCGGCCGCCGGGGAGGAGGAGTTGGAGCATGCGCAGTGCGAGTGAGGGCCGGATGCTTTTTTTCCCGGCGGATATTGCAATCTGTTTTCATTTGTTTGTGGGCGGCCCGCTGCTCTTCGCTTGAGTGCTGTCTCACCCCAGTTGGCGCATGTACGAATTCAAGCAAGTTTGAAACCCCCCAATCTCTCCAAAAACCAATGGCCGCACCGTACCAAGGATCATGGTGCAGGAGGTCGAGCTCGGCAGGCTCGAGGCCGCCGTGCGCGGCGCGCGACTCGACGTCACAGCGCAGGTTGGGCCGCCCGGCGCCGCGCCGCGTCCCGCTTCGGCCCCGCAGATAGAGCCAGCTCTTGCTGTTGAACAGCCGCGTGGCTTGCTGGTGTTCAAGATGGCCCCACGCCTGTTTTATTCCAGCAGCGCTCATCACTCACCTGCCCCTGCCGGCCCGCCGCCCGCAGCGGCAGCGGCTCGAGGTCTTGCAAAAGGCGGCGCATGCTGCAGGCATGGGCTGGGGCGCGGCTCCGCACGCAGCGCAGCAGGCGGCGCAGCAGGCGGCGCAGCAGGCGGCGCAGCAGACGGCGCAGCAGACGGCGCAGCAGGCGGCGCAGCATGCGGCGCAGCATGCGGCGCAGCACGCAGCACAGCAGGCGGCGCAGCATGCCCAGCGCGCGGCGCCGGCTGCTGGGTCTGTCCCCCCTGCCGCAGCTCCCTCGGCTGGCTTTGGCGCCAGCTGGCCGCCACAGGGCGCCCCGGCTGGATCGTTGCAGCAGCAGTGCTGGGCGGGCGCACCACCGCAGCGGCCGCAGCAGTGGCCGCAGCAGTGGCTTCAACAGCCCCAACAGCCCCAGCAGCAGCAGCAGTTTCAGCCGCAGCCCCAGCAGCAACAGCAGCAACAGCAGCAGCCGCACCCGCAGCCGCAGCCGCAGCTGCAGCCCCTGCCACAGCAACAGCAGGCAGCAGAGCAGCACCAACAGCCCCCTCCCTGCCGCGCCTACACCGTGGAGGAGCCCGACAGCCAGGAAGGAGGCGGCAGCGGCTGCGGCGGCGCGGACGGGAGGGCGCGTGAGGCTGCGGCTGAAACAGCGGCGGCCGGCGGCGCCGCGGCTGCCGGCGAGGTGGGAGGAGGAGGGCATGCCGCCGCGGGCTCAGCACAGCTCGTCCCGTTCGCACCGCAACCTCAGCTGCCGCCGCCGCCGCCGCAGCAGCAGCAGCAGCAGCAGCAGCAGCAGCAGCAGCGCGCGCGCGGGGGCGGCCCCGGCGGCGCGCCGCGCGTCGTCGCGGCGGTGCGCGAGACGGTGACCGTGACTCGCACCACGCTCGAGCCGCCCCGCCCCCGCGGCGGCCCGCCGGGCGCGCGGCCGCCGGCCGACGGCAGCGCCAGCGACGGCGGCGGCGGTTTGGTGCAGCAGCGGGTGACGACGAGGCGGGTGGTGGAGGTTCAGGAGAACGCGACCAGCCGCAGCGGGCGCAGCGTGCGGCCGGGGGGCAGGCGGGGTGAGCAACTGTGATTTAGCTTTGGGGGTGGCAAGGCAGCAAGAAAGGGCCGCCGCTGAAGGTCGGCGCAAGTCAGGCCCTAACCTTTGCTTGCCGGGCTGTTGAATTGACTTACAGTGCTATAGTTGGGGAGCTTGACCGCGCCGCAGGCAAATCAGGGAATTGAAACTCAAACTGGAATCTGCAAACCCCCTCGGACCGCAGTTATCATCGAGAGAGAGGAGACGGTGCGCCACACGCTGCCAGCGGCGGGCGGCCCACGCCCCGCTGCCGCCGCCGCCGCCGCCACCGCCGGCGCGCCCACCCGCCTCTGCGTGCCGCCGCCGCCGCGCGCCAGCGGCGTCGTGAGCGGCGGCAGCGGGGGCAAGGGGGCTGGCGGGTGGGGCCCTATAGTGGTTGAGGTGACAGACGACCCCGGCCCGCAGGCCGGCGGCAACTACCCGCCCCCGCAGCCTGCTGCCCAGCAACACGGGCCGTCGGCGCCCCCGCAGCCGCGTGCCATGTGGCCACAGCAGCCGCAACCGTACCCTTCGGCGCCGCCGGCGCCAGCGCCTGCGCCGTGCTGGCAGCAGCCGCCCGGGCCTGCGCACGCGGCGCGGCAGCCGCCGCCGCAGTACCCTCCCGGCCAGCAGCAGCCGCCGGCGGGCCAGGCGTGGCAACAGCCCCAGGCGGGGCCGGGCGATGATTTCGGGTTTGTCTTGGGCCGGCAGTGGCAGCAGCAGGCCCAACACCCGCCAGCCCAGCAGCAGGCATGGCCTGCGGGGGCGCCGCCGCCACAGCTGCGGCCGCAGGCCGCGCCGGAGGCCCGAGCCCCAACGGGTGGCTGGCCTGAGGCTGGGGGCCCGCCGCCACCCCACCGCGCGGGGGGCAGCCTCGCCGGCGGCGGCGGGGGCGCGGTGCGCCCGCAGTGGCAGGTTTTGCTGGAGCAACGGCGGCTGCAGCGGCAGCAGCAGCAGCAGCAGCAGCACCAACACCAGGGGCAGGGGCCTGGCGTGCCGCCCCAGCCGCAGGGGCAGCAGGCATCCTGCTGGCCCCAGCAGGAGCGCGCGCCGCCGCTGCCCGCTGCTGGGGCGGCGCTGCCCGGCACGGCCCCGCACACGAACCCGGCCGCTGCCGCCGATGGCACCAGGCCCTTTGGCGGAGCGCCCGTCGGGCTGCCAGCAGGCGCGACTGCGCCGCTGCAGCAGCTGCCGCCTTCATCAGCTGTGCCGCCAGGTCATCAGCAGTACGATCAGAGGGGCCCCACCATGCACGCGCCATCGGGCGATTTCCACAGTGGCGGCAGCGGCCGGGGCGGCGGGGGCCGCGGCGGCGGCGGGAAGCGGCAGGGCGGCGGCAGGGGCGGCGGCGCGGGTGGCAGGCGCGGCGGCGGCGGGGCGCGGGGCGGCGCGGGCGGCGGCGGCGGCGGCGGCGGGGGGGTGGCTGCCTCGGGCAGCCTGTTTGACATGTTTGGGGGCGGCTTTGGCTGATATGGGGGCCGGAGTGACTTTGGCCGAGGTAGCAGCTCAGAAAGCCCCGTAGCAAATCAAGGCGGCCGGTGACACACAGCTGAGCCCAATTTGGGGGGGACCCAGGTTGGGCACACCACCTCAGAACGCGGAGCCAGGTAGCTGCAGGCTTCCCTTATGATGTTTTGGGCCACGCAGAAGGTTTCTCAGCAAGGGGGAGCCGCCGTCGCCGCTGCCGCAGCAGCTGGGCGCGCGCGACACGCCGGCTCTGCCACAGAGCGGCAGTCGCGCGGCTACGGGCGCGGGGTGTCCCCGCGGGGTGTCCCCGCGGCGCCAAACACGGCGCAAAACGTTTGCGCCCCCCCATTCGTTTTTATCGCGCCTGGAGCCCAGGCGTGTTGTTCGCAGTTCGCCGGCTCCCACCCCGCTCCACCCCAACCGTCCCTGGGTGAGCGCGCGCGGCCCAGCCGCACGCCGCGTTCGGTCCAATTGCTTGCTCGCGTCGTGATAGGCCGGCCGCCACGGCCGCAGGCCGCCCGGGCCGCGCCGCGCCCGCTGCAACCCCTAGCGGCGCCCGCTGGCCCCGGCTCGCGCGCCCGTATCTGCAGCTGCAGCCCCGCCCCCCGCCCCGCCCCCAGCCCAGCCCCGCTTACCCCCTTCCACGCCCCCCTCGCCTCGCCCCGCCGCGCCGCATCGCCGCGCCCGCGCCGAGCAGCTGCCGGCCGCCCGCCGCCCGCCCGCCGCGATGGTCGCCGAGACGCGCAAGAAGGGCTGGGGCTCGCCCCCGGAGGGCGCCTCCTACCACGAGCAGTACAAGTTCTACAAGGGGTGCGATGACTACGATTCCCTCATGACGGCGACCCCCAAGCCCTCGCGGGCGGCGCAGGCCAAGGTGCGTTTTGGGCACGCGCGCCCGCGCCCGCGCGCGCGCGCGCTCGCGCGCGCTTGTGGAGTGGGGGGTGTGGGGGGAGGGGAGCGACCAAGCGTGCGTGTGCGTGTGCCTGGGTGTGCGTGTGGGTGTCGCGGGTGCGGGGCGGGACAGCACCTGTGGAGGAGGCGGAGGGCGGAGCCGCGGGCAGCGGCGGCGGGCGGCCGAAAAGCATCCGGCGGCGGCGGGAGGGCGGCCAGCGGCGGGCGGGGGAAGCCGCATCTGCATCCGCCAGCGGCCGCCTCTTTTTGCAGCGGCCGCCGCCCCCGTTCCCCGCGCCGCCGCGCCGTGCCAACTCTCTTTAGTCTTTACCCACGTGCCGCCTCGCCCATTTGTCAGGGGCCTTTTTTCTGGGTGGCTGGAATCGGCAGCCAAACAAACGAACCAACCACCCGCAAAAAAAATCCAAACCCCCAGGTCAAGGGCGCGAGCCGCATCCTGGGCACGGACATCTACACCAAATGGGAGGAGCGCCCGCTGCTCAACATCCCCCCGCGCGATATGCCGCCGCGCCTGGCCGCGTTCAAGGTGCGTCGGGTTTTGGGGCGCAGGCCGTCGTGGGGTGCAGCAACCCCTGCCGCCAGGGGCCGCCGCGGGCGGGCGCGTTGGGGTGTAGGCCCCTCCAGAGGCCGTTTCAGAGCCCCCCCCACAGGCCGTCCCAGAGGCCCATAAACCTGGCCACATTGCATCCCCCCGCCCCCATCGACACCCCCACCTGCCCCCATTGGGGGCCCGCCAATCCAAAGCCCCAGCTAAAACCGCCCACTGGACCCCCCGCACCCCCCAGAACACCATGCTCTGCTTCATGCGCTGCCTGGTGCTCACCGGCACCCACATCATGGCGGCCTACTACCTGCCCACCGTTACCCTCAACAAGGCGGTGCTGGCCTACTTCATTTACGCCATCCCCGGCCTCTTCGGCATCACGTGAGTGGCTTTTTGGGGTTTTTTGGGCCCTTTTATGCGCGCGTGTTGGTTTTGGGGGCTTGTGATGTTGCACCAGCAGCACATTCGCCCCCAATTAGCTGCCAAAAACCGCCAAAACCGCTCTAAACCCCCCCGAATCCGCCCTCCCCCCCAAAAACAGGCTCTGCTACCACCGCATGCTGACCCACCGCTCCTTCAAGTGCCACAAGTGGTTCGAGTACCTTTGCGCCTGGATCGGCGCGCAGGGCGGGCAGGGTGACCCGATTGAGTGGGTGTCCCTGCACCGCTACCACCACCTGCACACGGTGGGTGCTTTAGAGGGGGCGTTTCGGGCAGTGTTAAGGCGATTTTTGGGCGGTTTTGGGCGGGTTTTTTTGTGGGGCGCCGCAAACCTGGGATCTGGGTGTTTGGCTGCTTTAAAAGAGCCTCGAGCCCGGGCAGGGGCGGGACAGCGGGCGCGGAGCTCGACGCACAAGCCCAACGCCCCCGCGCCTCCCTCCCTCCCTCCCCCAGGACACCCCCCTGGACCCCCACTCCCCCTATGAGGTGAGAGTGGTTTGTTTGTATTTGTTTGAAGCGGAGGCGCTTCACATGCGGCGCCCCGCAATGGCGGGCCCCTGCGGACTCTCTCGCCCTTCCCCCAACCAGCCCCCGGCCAAGCCGCGGTCAAAACGCCCCACCTGCCCCCAAACAGCCCCCACCATATCCCCTAAACCCTAAATCTTAAACCCTAAACCCCGCCCCCAGGGCTTCTGGTGGAGCCACGTGCTCTGGCTGTTCAAGACGGAGGCCTCCGTGGTTGACTTCTCCAACGTCGCCGACCTGAAGAGCCAGTGGTTCTACAGGTTCCTGGAGGTTACCTTTTTCCCGTGGCTGTTCCTGCTGAAGCCCTACCTCCTTTACACCTACTGCGGCGGCTGGGACGCGGTGGCGTGGCAGCTGGCGATCCCCATGGTGGCCGGGTGGCACACCACCTTCCTGGTCAACAGCGCTTGCCACGCGTATGGCGAGCAGCCCTTCGAGACGGGTGCGTTTTGTGTGGTGTTGTGTGTGTGTTTGGGGGTGGGCCGGTCGCGCTGGGGCACCAGGGCTCACGCGGGAGCAGGCAGCCGCGGCCGGCCAGCCATTTTGAAATCGGGTGTCAAAAGAAGCCCAAAAGCACCCCAAACGCGGCCCAGCCCTATCATAACCGCGGCCGCCCCTCCTTGAACAAACCCCCCAGGGGACCTGTCCACCAACTGCTGGTGGGTCTCCCTCATCGCCTTTGGCGAGGGCAACCACAACGGCCACCACGCCTTCCCCTACTCGGCCCGCCACGGCCTCAACGGCCTGGCCGCCGGCGAGGTGGACGTCACCTGGTGAGGGGGGGGGGATTTAGTCGTGCTATTTGCGAGGGTTGGTGCGCGCACGCCCTTGCCCAACGCGCCAACCAAAGCGGCGTCCCCCTTGCCCCGTGAAAACACGCACCGCTGAAAACCGCTTCCCTTTCCCCTCCACCCCCAAAAACGCACCACTAAACCCTCACCACTAAACACCTCCACCCCCCCCCAAAAAGGTACGTCATCTGCATCCTCCAGAAGCTCGGCATCGTCTGGGACGTCCAGGTGCCCTCCGAGAAGGTCCTCAACTCAAAGCGCGCCGCGGCGAAGGGCGCGTCCAAGGGCAAGCCCGCGGCCGTCAAGGCCGTGAAGCTCACCGCCAAGGCCAACTGAGCGGTTCAGGGGTTAAACCCTGGCCGCCCCGGGGCGACCGGGCCCCGCCTGCGTGAAGACGCGCGCGCGGCCGGAAGGAGCACCCGCGCAGGGAGCAACGCGCGCCCAAACGCACGCGCAAACGCCGAACAGCGATGCCCCTATTACCCCTCGCTGACCTGTCTAAGCCTTGAGCAGCCCCCTTGGGCCACTGGCTGATCAGAGCGCCGGCCCTCACACCATACCCTTCTCCCGCTTCTCATGCACACCCGCCTGCATTCCCCCCCCCAACCGGCCCCGTGGAACGCCGCACCCACTCAGTGCAGATCCCTCTAGATCTCAGATCACAGATCGCTCGCTTTTGCCTTGCCCTCGAATCGCCCGATTACAGGGGCCGCCTGTGCGGCCCCGGTATGAACGATGGAACGGGCCGCGACCCCGACCCCCGCCCCTTTGTGGCGCAAGAACCAACGGGGGGGAATGCACCCCTGCCGACCCCGCCGCCGGCGCAAATGCAGCCGCCCAGCCGTCTCTTTCGGCCCCTCTTTCGCGCCCCTTTCGCCGGCGCAGCCCCGCGGTCGGTTCGCGCCCGCGGGCCGCCCTGCCGGCCGCCACCGCCATTGGCGCAGCGCCCTGCGGGCAGCGGGCGCGGGCGGGCCGGCCGCGGCGCCCTCTCCCCCCTTGGGACATACCCTACCCTACCGATTAGCGTATCTGTAAACACTGTCTTACTAAAGGCCGAGGTTCACCCCAAATCTCAAGTTGACCCCAAATCCCAACAGCAGGGGCGGCTGGGCGTTTTACATGAATTTGTGGGAAGCATGCAATGCTGCGATATACAAGACCGGGATAGGGGGGGAGAAGCAGGGGGGAGAAGCAGGGGGGGCGCCGCCTTTCAATGCTGGCGGCGGCCCGGGGCGGATTCGAATGAAGCTCAACAGCCGCGCGTCCCCCGTGGTCGCCGCGGCCACTGCTGTTTCCGCTGCTGTTGCCGCCGCCGCCGCCGCTGCCGCTGCCGCTGCCGCCGCTACTGCTGCTGCCTCCGCTGCCGCCCCTGCTGCTGCCGCTGCCGCTGCCGCTGCCGCTGCCGCTGCCGCTGCCGCTGCCGCTGCCGCTGCCGCTGCCGCTGCCGCTTCCAGCATCACCACTCCGCCGGCCCCCCTCCCAGCTCATCCCACTCCTCCCCTGTGCCGCCGCCGCCGCCGCCGCCGCCACCGCCGCCGCCGCCGCCGTCGTCCCCGAGAGGCGGCCGCAGCGCCCCGCCGTCCGACGCGAGCAGCGGCAGCGCCGGCAGCCACGGGCCCGGGTCGAACTCAGATCCGGGGGGCAGCCATGAGTCAAAGCGGGTGGCGAATTCCGGGGACTGAAAGAGGGGGCCCTCGGTTGGGGGGTCGATGACCTGAGGAGTTGTTTTTTTCCACAAAAGGTGGGGTTGAGGGTCGGGTTTGGTTTTTTGGGCGGGGAGGGGGCGCGGGGCGGGGTTTGGGGGCGCGTGGAGGCGTGGAGCGGGCGGGACTGCGTGCACCCCCCGCTGTTACCCAACGGCGCAGCCGGGCCAGCCCACGGCGGCGCCCCTGAGCAGCTGCAGGCACCCCCTTCGCTACAGCAGCGGGCAACCTCTCCCAAAAGAGCCCCAAACGAGCCCCAGACGAGCCCCAGACGAGCCCCAGACGAGCCACAAGTGAGCCCAGAACGAGCCCCAAGCGCGCGCGCGCGCGCGCGCCTGCAGCAGGCTCCCGTCTTCCAGCCGCAGCCGCACCGCGGCAGCGTGGAGGTACGCGCGCGCCTCGGCGCGTGCGTCCGAGGCGGCGGCGTAGAGGGGGTCGCCCAGCACCGGACTGCCCAGCGCTTTCATCGCCACGCGCAGCTGCGCGGGGGGGGTCGTTTTCGTTTTGTCAATTTATGGGGGGAGAGGGAAGGCAAGCGAGCGGGGTTTCGGACTCTCAGTTTTGTTACCCCACAAAAACCCCGCTTTTTTCTGTCTGCAATCTCCTCTGGCCAAACCGAGTTTCGAAAGGCAGCCCCTCTCCCCTCCACATCGCGAGGCTGTTTGTGGGGTCACCTGGTGCGTCCTGCCCGTCTCCGGCTTAAGCAGAAAGGCCCGCAGCCCCGGCCGCAGCCCCGGCAGCCCGGCGGACGCGAAGCGCGTCACCGCGGGGTCGTCGCGGCCCCTCAGCAGCCGCCAGCCCGCGGCGCGGCCGCGCGCCATGTCTCCGATGATGCTGCCTGTGGGGGTTCGGGTGTTTGGGGATTCTATGCGGTTGGGTCGGGTGTTGGGTTTTCTATGCGGTTGGGGTCGGGTGTTGGGTTTTTGCGGGGTAGGGTTTGGGGAGGGGCGGCGCGGCGGGCGAGCCCACGCGCGCGCGCGCTGCATGCACGCCCCTTGCATGCCACGCCACGCGCCCATGCATGCGCCCCTTGCACGCCGCCCCTTGCATGCACCCCATGCATGCGCCGCATGCAAACACTCCATGCAAACACCCAAAGTCAGACCCCCAACAGTCCGCCCGCGCACCCTGCGTTTTGGAGGGCCGCCGCCCCATGCATGCGCCGCATGCAAACACCCAAAGTCAGACCCCCAACAGTCCGCCCGCGCACCCTGCGTTTTGGAGGGCCGCCGCCCCGACAGGGCAACGTAGTATTTCGCGGCCAGCCGCTCCCGCAGCGACTTGGCCACCAGCCCGGCGGCGAGCGGGGAGGTCGCCAACAGCACGACGCTGCGCGCGGGGCGGGGGGCGGGGGGCGGGGGGCGCGGGGCGGTGGTTTTGGCGCGCCGCCGCCGGGCCTCGGGCAGACCGGAAAACAGGCTCCTGGCGGAAGGTGCGCCGGAAGACACGGCAAAATGCCTTCAGGGGCCTTAGTTCCCCCCATCCTCATGTTGCAAAACAGCACAGGCCCGCAAGCACAGCGCAAACACACACATACGAAAGGTAAGACGCGCACTCACCCGGAGGTGACTGTGTCCAGGCGGTGCACCGGCCACAGCCGCGCCGGCAGCGCCGCCGCCGCCGCGTCCGCGGCCGGCGCGCCGCCCGGCGCGCCGAGCAGCGCGGCGCGCGGCGGCGGGCCGGCCGCTCGTTGCGCGGCCGGGTCTGCAAGCTGCGCGCGCAGCCGCGCGACCAAGCCCGGGCTGCCCGCCGCGTCCGTGTGGAAAGGAAGGCCCGGCGGTTTCGAGACCGCGACGACGTGCGCGGTGACCGCCAATATCCGCAGCGGGGCGGCTGCCGCGCCGGTTGCCGCGCCGGCGGCGGCGCCGGTGGCGGCGGCGCGGGCGGCGGCGCGGCCGCCGCCGCCGCCCGCGCCGGCTGGGCGCGGCCTTGCGGCCAGTGGCTTTCGGAAGATGCGGTGGGGGGATGTTGGTGCGCCCTAACGGCGCAGCGACAGGCGCACAATGAGATCTGGTTTCCGCGCGTGCTTTCTCGGGCGAGCACCGCACAACGCAGCCGAACAATGCAAACCCACTGCGCGATGCGGGCTTGACAGCCCCCGCCGTCGCCGCCCTGGCGCCGCCCGCGGGCGTTGACCGGCGCCAGCGCGCAGGTGCCGACCGCCCCAGCCGCACCGCCTCAACGCCAGCCCCCTTCTCCCCAATTCGCATAATGGTTGCGTTTACATCATATTGGCGTTTCTAATCGGGGCAGCGGGCCCGGGGACTCGGACCCATGCGGGGCGGCACTGCCCGAAATAAGATGGCCCGTTGACCGCCACCGGCACAGAAAGAGCGGATGACGGGAGGCCGGGGCGTTCCAACATTCAGCGGCGCGTGCAGTTCAGAAGGCCGGGGGGGCTTTAGAGATGAAAAAACGCGGCGGCCGGGGGCGCCGGCCCGGCCGCCAGAGCGAGGCATGCTCTCTTCGCATTCCCAAATCCCACGAGTCAGCGCCGCCGCCGGCCGGCCGCGTCCGGGCCGATGCGTCGGCGGGCCGGGGCGCCCCGTGGTTTGCGTGCGTGCGATTCAAAACGGCGGCCGGATCAAGCGTAGTCGCCGGCGGCAGCGGCGGCGGCGCCGCCGGCGGGCGCCGCCTTGGCCGGCTTGGGGATGGCGCTTTTCGGCGCGGCGGCGGCGGCGACGCCCGCGGCGCCGGGCGCCAGGGGCGCCGCGGCGGCGCCCTTGGCGGCGGGCGCCACGGGCGCCAGAGCGGCACCGGGGGCGACGGCGGCGCCGGGGGCACCCTTGGCGGCGGCACCCTTGGCGGCGGCGGCCTTGGCGGCCGCGGCCTTGGCGGCCGCGCTCTTGGGCGCCGCGGCGCCCGCGGGCTTGGCGGCGCCGTAGTCACCCATGTCGTAGTCACCCGACTCGGCGTAGTCACCGGTGGCGGGGCCGGCGGAGACCACCGTGATGCCGGCGGCGCCGGGGCCCTTGACTGCGGGGCCCTTGGCGGCGGCGCCCTTGGCGGCGGCGCCGGGCGCGAGCGCGGGCAGGAGGGCGGCGCCGGGGGCGGCGGCGGCACCGGGGGCGGCGGCGGCACCGGGGGCGGCGGCGGCCTTGGCGGCGGCGGCGGCCTTGGCGGCCTTCTTGGCGGCCTTGGCCGCGGCCTTGGCGTCGGCGGCGTCGGCGGCGGACGCCTCCTCCTCGCCCGCAGCGGCGCCGGCAGCGGTGGCGGGCATGGCGGCGGCGCCGGGGGTGGCGGCGGCCTTGGCAGCGGCGGCCTTGGCGGCGGCCGCCTTGGCGGCGGCGGCCTGGGTGGCCATGGGGCCGGCGGCCATGGCGCCGGCGGTGGCGGGCGCCTCCTCGTCAGCCGCATCGGCGGCAGCCGCAGCGGCTGCGGCCTTGGCAGCGGCGGCCTTGGCAGCCACGGGGCCGGCGGTCATGGGGGCACCGGGCATGGGGGCACCAGCAGCACCGGCCAGGGGGGCACCGGCCCCGGCCTTGGCAGCGGCGGCCTTGGCAGCGGCGCCCTTGGCGGCCGCGGCGGCCATGGGGCCGGCGGCGGCGCCGGCGGCGGGGGCCTCCTCGTCATCGCTGGCGGCGGCGGCGGCGGCCTTGGCGGCCTTCTTGGCGGCCTTCTTGGCGGCCTTGGCGGCGGCGGCCTCCTCCTCCTCAGAGCCGGCGTCCTCCTCGTCCGCGGGCGCGGCGGGGTAAAGGGGCGCCGCGCCCTTGGCCGCGGGCGCACCGGCGCCGAGGGCGGCGCTCTGGGCGGCGGCGGCGGCGGCGGCGGCAGCAGCGGCGGCGGCGGCGGGCGTGCCCGGGGCGGCCGCGCCCGCGCCGGGCGCGCCCAGAGCGGCCGCGCCCGGAGCCTTCGGCGCGGCGCCCATGGCGCCGGCGCCCATGGCGCCGGCGCCGGGGCCGGCTGCCGGCAGTGCCGCGTCATCCTCGACCAGAAGGGGGTCGGCGCTCTTCCCGCCGGGGCCGAGTGCCGCCCCCGGCGCAGCGCCCTTGGCGGCTGCGGCCGGCAGCGGCGCGCCGACCGCGGCCTGCGCGGCCGCGCCCGACAGGATGGCCAGGCCGGCGAGGGCCGCCATCAGGAGTGCGGCCCGGCTTGCGGGCTTCATGGCGCTGGCGCTGATGGCGAGTGTGTGCGTGCTGTGCTGCTTTCTGCTTGTACGCTGCAAATCCAATTGTTAGGGGACGTTCCTTTAGTCGGTTTTATGGGGGCGCATGGTAAAAAGGGGGGGTCCAGGCAGCTTCAGCCACCGGCGGCCACCTCCTCGCGCCCGCGCCAGTTACCCCCGCCAGTTTGCGCCGATCCACGGCGGAAACCGGCCCATTCGCATGCCAAAGTGCGAGTACCCGGCTCATGTTCCGATCGAAGGGGCCGTGCAGAAGCCTGGCCCGCAGGATGTCGGCGCGCGAGGACGGAACGGACCCAGCCAGCCGGCGCGGGCCCAACGCGGGAAGGGCCGCGCAACCCACACACCTCCGGCAGTCTTCCTGGCCATCAGCCCTCCTGTCAATGGGTCAACTGGGCAGGGGGGGCTGCGCTTGCTTGCTGTGCGTGGGAGAGGTGGAGCGTGGTACCGTGCAGATCTGGTCGGCGCATGATGAGGGCACGTGGCGTGCGCGTCAGGGGGCGGGGCTGTGGAAAGTGAAGGTGAGGGTGAGCGTGCAGGCGAACACATGTCTGGGCAGGCCGTTTTGGCCTTTCCCAAGCAGCCGTGCGTGCTGCGTTAGCACTGACGAGGGGCAAGGTGTTGGGGGAGCGGGCAGCGGTCGCCGCAATCAGTCGCGGCAATTGTGGAAGCGTTCACTGCGGATCGCATGCGCTGTCCCTGCATGCGCGCATGTTTGAAGGGATCTCTGCACGCCGCGGCCGCTGCGGCGCCCGTGGGCGCGCTTGGGGAGCGGGGCGAGCGCGAGGCGGGTGCAGTTGCGGCGGCAGCACAACTTGCCGCGCCCCCTCGCCTCCCCGAGGACCACCCCCTCATCCCGCATCCCGAGCAGCACCCTGCTGTTATGTGAAAAGCAATTGCTTTTATTGCGCGATGCGTTCGCGCCTGCTGTGGCTCCTGTTGACACGCCTCGGCCCCCTACGCGCGCTTGCAGCAGCGCACACCGTCAAGCGACTCGTGGTCCTGATGGCATCGTGGTCCTCTGCCATATACCGCGCCGCGCTGCCCTCGCTGTCGCCGCTCTCGCGCGCCGTCGCCGCGACGCCCGGCGCGATGCGCACGCGCGCCGCGCGCCGCGCGGAGCGCCCGCCGCCGCTCGAAGAGCTCTCCGCGCGCCTCGCCGCCGCGGCGGCCGCGGAGCGGCACCTGCCCGTTTCGGACAAGCACGCCAGCTGCCTGGTGCCGCTCTTCGAGGACGGCGGCGGCGTGGTCAACGTCTGGTGCGCTGGCTTGCTGCGCGGCGCGGCGCGGCGGCGCGCCGGCCCGCTCGCCCGCCCCCGCCCCGCTCTGTAGCAGCAGCAGCAGCAGCAGCAGCAGCGCCGCGCCGGGGCAATGCTCAGATCACAACCCTTGCTGTCCCGTCCCCCGGGCGCCGGATCCTCGTCAGTCAAAGGGCCCCGGTCTGGGGTCGCTAAACCCTGGGGCGCTTTGTGGGGCGCTTTGGGGGCAGGGACCGGCCGGCCAGCCGGGCCGGCCGGCCGCCGGCCGGGGCCAGCCGCCCCGGGCCCCGGTCCGGCTGCAGAGCGGCGGGCCCCGGCGCCGCCATATGACCAACCCCGCCCGCCGCCCGCCCGCCCCCGCAAACCCCTCCCCTCCTCCCCCCCCAGGCTAACCCGCAGGAGCAAAGACATGCGCACGTGAGGCCGGCGCTGGCCTGGCTCGCGCGGGAATGGGCGCGGGGCGGCGGGGCGGCTCCGCCGCTGACCGCCGAGGTGTGGCTCCAGGGCAGTCCGGCAGCGACTTGGCAGCCGGCC